>CM077179.1:28527422-28804922 GCA_039654105.1 Coreius guichenoti | reverse complement strand
GTACACAAGGGTAAAATGAGAGGTGTAATAAACAGGACTTTTTATTTTTAATTTTTTAATTTGATCTGCTTTTCGTTTTTCCCTCCAGAGGCAATGCAGGCAGTAAATGCAGATAAAAAGTGGAAAGAAAGTACACCACAATGTTGCTCCTATTTCTTATAACTCTAACCCACCCCCCAAAACCATTGAACAGATCTTTATTGATGGAATAGTCTAGCTCTCTTCAGTGAAGAGGCCAAAGTGTATTGAGAGCCTTTGTTCTATTATATGAGAATATCAGAGAGTGGGGTTTATGTCCATCCTCTTGCTTGTCTGTTTTGTATTAGTCGTACAATGCCATCATTGTAGTATTGTTTTACATGCTTATGAATCGCACCAAAAGCATAATGTGGTTTGAAATTCCAAAACACAGAAATTAACATAAATTGATAAACCAATATGATGTGAAGCAGCCAGGTTTCAGCTCTACCTTTTCAGGGCATCTGTTGTCCTGTAGCTCAGATCCACAGACCCGAGTGGGACAGAGCTTAGCACGTCAGATACAGTTTGCTATCCACAAGTAGATTCTAGCGAGACTGATGATCTGAAATGATGGTTTGGTGGCAGATTGTTTTAATGGGATGTGTGATGTGATATTTCTCTTTCCAGTTCAGTCTTATGTTGTTGTTTGGGTTTGAATGAAGTCTGCTCGTAAAGATAATATATGGAAGGGGGTGGCCATGTATATAACCTTGATAATGTAACTGTAGATGTAGATCCCAAATGTATTTTGGTTGTACAGATTTATTAAAGGGTGTCTTTTCTTTCTTTTATGGACAGTCAGATTAAGGTTTTTTGTTACTTTTTTGAAGGTTGGGGTGGGCTTGGTGGCACAATCTTGCCTGATATTGCATGAATTTTTCACCAAATCAAATGATCAGATTCTATTTGTTTATCTTCATTACACTTTAGGTGACCCTCATCACTACCCTTCTTTTGCATCTTGTAGAACGGTCTCAAAAATAAGTGCTTCATTGACTTTGTGCTGCTCATAGAGGAAATAGTCATCAGCTTTTTTTTTAATTTTTTTTTATTTAAAGAGTTGAAAGGCTATTCATTGTCTTGAACAGCTGACTCACATGCTTATTTTTGTATCCATGATCTGAACCAAAATTGTGATTGTCCGACACAATTTAGGCACACATGCTAAATCTCTGCAGACATACTGTACAAAGTGAAGTTATTGTACACTTTACTAGATGTTTTCATGGTTACTAAGTGCAGACACACTTAGAGCTTTTGTTCTGATTTTTCTTGTTCCATTGTGTAAATACAGTATGTAACAAAAAAAAAAGTTTGAGGTGGCAAAGCCTTTTTCTAAAACTCATTCCTCCCAGTTTAAAAAATTGATTTCTGGTTCCTCATGTCATGTTCCATGTGAAGTCTAAAGAGACATTTTAAACAATATTAACTTGCTGTAAAAAGGAGAAAAAAAAGAAATAAACATTGTTTTTGAGGTTATGTAGGCATGGTTTATATATGAAGGAAAAGTTGTCAATTAAAATGTTCTCCCCAAGGACAGCTGAGTACTTGATGGGAACTACAAGAATTAAACACAATCAGTATGTAATTGATTGCACTTTTCAGTAGAATAAACAAATGGTGTGACGGCAGCTTCACCTGTCTTCAACATATTTAGTGTGTTTGGCAAAACTTGGTCAAGAATCAGTCAAAGATTCTAGAATTACTGTGATCAAAGTATTGCTTCATCATTATTGTATGGTACCTTTTAGCAAGAAATTCAACTGTAGTAAATGGCCCTTAAATTGACTCCCTGTCCTTGAACAATAACAAAGCAGGATTTCACCTTTATGTCATTCAACCTTTTTAGTAACAAATGCATATTTTTAAACTGTTGCACTTACAAGTTACAACAAAAAATGTCATAAAATATGAACTGCTGTGCTTAAGATTTTAATACAGTGGGGAGAAGTATTTGATACACTGCAGATTTTGCAGGTTTGCCCACTTACAAAGCATGTAGAAGTCTGTAATTTTTATCATAGGTACACTTCAACTGTGAGTGACGGAATCTAAAACAAAAATCCAGAAAATCACATTGTATGATTTTTAAATAATTAATTTGCATTTTATTGCATGACATAAGTATTTGATCACCTACCAACCAGTAAGATTACCAGCTCTCACAGACCTGTTAGTTTTTCTTTAAGAAGCCCTCCTGTTCTCCACTCATTACCTGTATTAACTGCACCTGTTTGAACTCGTTACCTGTATAAAAGACACCTGTCCACACACTCAATCAAACAGACTCCAACCTCTCCACAATGGCCAAGACCAGAGAGCTTTGTAAGGACATCAGGGATAAAATTGTAGACCTGCACAAGGCTGGGATGGGCTACAGGACAATAGGCAAGCAGCTTGGTGAGAAGGCAACAACTGTTGGCGCAATTATTAGAAAATGGAAGAAGTTCAAGATGACGGTCAATCTCCCTCGGTCTGGGGCACCATGCAAGATCTCACCTCGTGGGGCATCAATGATCATGAGGAAGGTGAGGGATCAGCCCAGAACTACACGGCAGGACCTGGTCAATGACCTGAAGAGAGCTGGGACCACAGTCTCAAAGAAAACCATTAGTAACACACTACGCCGTCATGGATTAAAATCCTGCAGCACACGCAAGGTCCCCCTGCTCAAGCCAGCGCATGTCCAGGCCCGTCTGAAGTTTGCCAATGACCATCTGGATGATCCAGAGGAGGAATGGGAGAAGGTCATGTGGTCTGATGAGACAAAAATAGAGCTTTTTGGTCTAAACTCCACTCGCCGTGTTTGGAGAAAGAAGGATAAGTACAACCCCAAGAACACCATCCCAACCGTGAAGCATGGAGGTGGAAACATCATTCTTTGGGGATGCTTTTCTGCAAAGGGGACAGGACGACTGCACCGTATAGAGGGGAGGATGGATGGGGCCATGTATCGTGAGATCTTGGCCAACAACCTCCTTCCCTCAGTAAGAGCATTGAAGATGGGTCGTGGCTGGGTCTTCCAGCATGACAACGACCCGAAACACACAGCCAGGGGCAACTAATGAGTGGCTCCATAAGAAGCATCTCAAGGTCCTGGAGTGGCCTAGCCAGTCTCCAGACCTGAACCCAATAGAAAATCTTTGGAGGGAGCTGAAAGTCCGTATTGCCCAGCGACAGCCCCGAAACCTGAAGGATCTGGATAAGGTCTGTATGGAGGAGTGGGCCAAAATCCCTGCTGCAGTGTGTGCAAACCTGGTCAAGAACTACAGGAAACGTATGATCTCTGTAATTGCAAACAAAGGTTTCTGTACCAAATATTAAGTTCTGCTTTTCTGATGTATCAAATACTTATGTCATGCAAGAAAATGCAAATTAATTACTTAAAAATCATACAATGTGATTTTTCTGGATTTTTGTTTTAGATTCCGTCTCTCAAGAGTACCATATTATCATATTACCGTATCTCATATTCCACCATATCCTGGGATAACTGCTGAGGATCATATGCAGAGATACTTAAAGGTACACTAATTAACTTTTTTCAAAATGAATATTTAAATGAATCAGTACATCATCAATCCTTCTTCCAAAATGTGTTTTTGGCACTATGACTATTATAAGTATTTATAATTTAGACCTGACAGGATGGTTTTCGTGAGAAATTACATACATGCATCACTTGCCTGTGCGTTTTGTCATGTCTGTAAATAGAGAAAAGTTGCTCTGGCTACTTTGACGTGTACACTGTCAAAAAAAGGTACAGCGCTGTCACTGTGGCGGGAACTGAGGGATTTAGAATGCCATATGTAGCTCTCTAACAGAGTTCATTGTAAAGCACAGTCGTGCAGAGCCGAAGAACAACCAAAACAATGCAGAATGCATGCAGTTTTGTTTTTAACCTGCTAGAGGGTTACATAGTGTACCTTTATTATACATAGTGCATAATCTTTGAAAGTTGGCATTAAATCAAAACTGATCCAATTTTTTTTCTTAATGCATGTTACTGGTTTTATTAACAGTTCATTGATGCATATATTTTTATACAATTTTTTTGACCACACAATATTTAATCAAAATTCTTTGCTTATGTCGGAGAGTAAAGCACTTTGGATAGAAAGTATGTCCTATGGCAAAAAGACAAATTTAACAGTACAGCTTTTAGTTGGACAGCTTAAATACATAAAACAGATTCCACTCCCTATTAACTGCCAACATACTGATACATAAAGTCCATAAATAATTATATTTATTTTAGATATGGATTATGAACTTGTTTCAGTTAAGTGCTAAGATCTGCAGGATCTGTCAGTACCAGCAGTTTTAGGGTTTTCAGTTGACCTTCTCAAAGTATTCCTTCGAGCCATCTGGAGTCGGCTTAATCTAAAACAAACAAAATCAATTACATAAATGCAGTCAAAACAACAGCCACAGCCCCACAAACCTTACATTTCACACCATTATCTATGGCCATGACAGACTTGTGTAGTTCATAGCTTGCCAAATACTACCCATTTACAATAACCTAAAGGACAAGTTTGCTGATTTTCAACCAGCTTTGTATCTGTTTGTGTCTGTAGTATATGTAAATTAAATATATTTTCCTTCATGTTACCAGCACCCAGATCTATAATAAATCTATAATGATAAATAAACGGGATCTGGATGCAGGAAATATGAAGAATGTACTTGTCCTTTAATTTAACTGAGTACACATTTACAATAAGGTTTGATTAACTGGTTAAAGGTAGGGTAGGCAATGTTTTTCATAAACACTTTTTGTTATACTGGTTGAAACTCTCTTCACATCCTGATAGCAATCAATAATAGAAGTGGTCTACATATAAAAAAAAAAGTACATATATCTTCTGTGGAAGTCTCAGGACCAAAAAAATGCTCGTCCAATCATTGCATTTGGTCCAAATGCAATAATAGGATGTTCAGGTGGTACAAGTCAGCGCTTTTTAAATTGTTTACGTTCATTATTATTGTAATGTTATGTGCTTTGAGAAATGAGGTAATCTAACGCCGTCTCTCGTGACGCTTTGCAGACTCTGCTCTGGCTGTGTGTGTTCATGTGTTTTGGAGGAGGCGTGGCTTTGGAGACGCTCTGAAGGGAGGGTGGGATCTTCCACCTTCAAAGCTAGCTTTCTATTGCTAGCCTCTCTGAAATTGCATACTCTACCTTAAAATCTAGCTGGTTTAAGGAGTTGAGGTACTTCAAATGAATAAAGAGCTCATTTACATATACTACCAACATTGTAACAATACAACACTGGTTTAAAAAAAACACGCATGTGTACACATTTACAAAAAGGTTTGATTTACTCATTCAGAAGTTGAGGTATATACATTTTTTTCCAGTCTTTTATGCACCAATCACATATTATACAGTGTAATCATATTGTACAATGATATACCAGTAAAACAGTAAAAGCTTACCGTGGGTGACTTTGGGGTCCAGCTGGCAGGACAGACTTCACCATGGGTTTCCACAAACTGGAAGGCCTTGACCAGACGGAGGGTTTCCTCAACAGAGCGTCCAACCGGCAGGTCATTTACACTCATGTGTCGGATCACTCCATTAGGATCAATAATGAAAAGACCCCTATAATGCGAAACATCACGTAGTGATGGATAATTAGCTAAAAAGCAAACTATCCAGCTTAGCAATGCATGAAAACCAATATTCAGATACAGGAAATAAAATGTTTGTGAGTGAAAATAAAGTAATCCAAGTACACTGACTAAATGACAGTACCTTAAAGCAATTCCAGGACCCTCAAGCAAGACCCCATAGTCTCTGGACACTTGCTTTGTTAGATCAGCCAACAGGGGAATGTGGATTTTCCCTAATCCTCCACTCTAGACAAACCAGACTTTAGTTGGCAAACTTAACATTTGGCATGAATTAGGCATTTCTGATGCTAGTTTCCCAATCCCTTGATCCTATTTAGAGAACTTAGAATGTATAAACCGTAAGGTGTACGATGTCCACTGTTTGGACAGCATGTATACTGTGTGCGTTTTATTTCAGCCAACTAATCAATAAGGCCTCGTAAACAATGTAAAGTGACAACTGTATTTAGCTGCAGTGTGTACATAGCCTTTTGTGAAGTATAAAGTATAAACCTTTCTCGGGGTGTTGGTCCAGGCCAGGTGGGTAAAGTGAGAGTCCACAGACACACCAACTACTTGACAGTTTACATCACGAAACTCATTGGCTTTGTCACTGAAGGCAATGATCTCTGTGGGGCAAACAAAAGTGCTGCCGGGTGGGCAGAAAAAAAGAAGCATACAAACAACAGTAAATCATTTAATCAATAATTCTATAGTAATGTATAAACGTAATTACAACTGAGATATAATTTTAAAATTATTTAAATAATGAGACAATGTTATGCATGAGTGAATGCTGTATTTCCACACTCCATTAAAGTTATTTAAAAATTATTATTAGAGTACTATACTGATAAACTTTACTTAAAGCAGTAATTCACTTTAAAATGAAAATTACCCCATGATTTACTCACCCTCAAGCCATCCTAGGTGTACATGACTTTCTGATGAACACAATCGGAATTATATTAATAAATATCCTGACACTTCCAAGCTTTATAATGGCAGTGACGGGGTCCATTGAGTTTGAAGCTCAAAAAAGCACATCCATCCATCATAAACTTACTCCACACGGCTCCGGGGGGTTAATAAAGGCCTTCTGAAGCGAATCGATGGGTTTTTGTAAGAAGAATATCCATATTTAAAACTTTATAAAGTAAAATATCTTAAACTTAAATATCTAAAACTTCCACCAGACCACCTTCCATATTCAATTTATGAAAAAAGCATAACTGGCGCGTCATATCACTAGAACGTAGCGTAAGCATTTTGAACTGCGAGAGGCATTACACTTTCTTCGTAAGTTGAATACGGAAGGGGGTCTGGCGGAAGCTAGATATTTTACTTTTTAAAGTTTTAAATATGGATATTTTTCTTACACAAACCCTACTGATTCGCTTCAGAAGGCCTTTATTAACCGCCTGGAGCCGTGTGGAGTATGTTTATAATGGATGGATGTGCTTTTTTGGACTTTAAACTCAATGGACCCCATCACTGCCATTATAAAGCTTGGAAGAGCCAGGATATTTATTAATATAACTCCGATTGTGTTCATCAGAAAGAAGAATGTCATATACACCTAGGATGGCTTGAGGGTGAGTAAATCATGGGGTAAGTGAACTACTCCTTTAAAGTTCAGTTCAGTTCAATTGTGTTTAAAGAGTTTCTTGGGAAGAAAATGTACAATTAATAACTTACAAATCAAGTGGGTAAAAGAAAAGGACCAGGTATTTGCCCTTGAAATCTTCTAGGCTGATCTCCTTGAACTCTCCATTGAGAACAGCAGTGCCTTTGAAATGTGGGGCCTGTTGAGTGACTGCCGGGGCCCATCTAGTAGTGCCTGATATTTACAAACATGCATGATGGATTAGCAAAGATAATACTATCTTTAATTAAAGCCACAGAAAAAGCTCATTACTCTTTTAAGACTTACTGACTGAGAAGCAAGCTTTTTGTGCAGCAATGCAAGCAAGGGATTGTGGGGCCCTGATCACTGATGGTCCATAGTGAGGGGCCAAGGCCTTCAGTCCATTAACTGCTGCTCTTCTTGCCTGTTGTGAAAAGGAAGGTCATACATGAAAGAGCCGTTATACAAGTTGGTTATCACTTTTCAACAGATAGCACCATGCCCTTGTCATGCACATTGTAAAATAAAAGAAAAAAAAGAAAAGTCAAACACTATAACTATACAGGCCCACTGAAAAACTGGCACATTCTACGATTACTGTAAATGTTTTGTGTGTTTTTTAAAGCTAGGCGCACATTTGAAGTGAGATTAGGCATATGTCATATACTTTTTTTTTTTTTAAATCTAAGATAAACTTGCTCCTTTTCACGTTAGGTTAAAAATACATCACATTTTTAATCAGTTATTAATAACACACAATATATACATCTGCACAACACATGCACAATATATACGTAACAATTGCACTGGTGATTTTGACAGTGAACATTGTATGCTCTGGTATAATGGTACATAAGCTGTATAAAGGTTAAATACCGTTAAACGATCTGCTAACCAAACAACGACTAAGAGAATCTAACCAAATCACACTTGCACCTAAATGGAATTCAGCACTTATTCCTCGTAATAATGTTTCGCAGCAGAAAACGTATTTATCGCTACTGCTAAATGAAACTTACAGTAGTACCAAGAAGTCTCCCGATGGTGGCTGCCATCTTGCTAATGTGCTCAATGAATGCAGTGCGCAAAAACTACTTGAGCATCAAAGCTGCGCACTAATTTCGCATTAGTTGCGCAGCACACGCAAACCCCTACAAGCAGTTGCTTAAAAGATGAATTGCTTAACAATACAAATAAATAATAGATACATTGGTGTCCACAAGAATTAAGGTTTGACAACTATAAAGTCATGTAATATTAAATAATAGTCAGAAAAATCTTTTACAGGCTATAAGGTTTGCATGTGTTTTTATGTCCTACTTCATGCTTTTTATACATCAGTGTACTTAAATGCTTAATTTTATGATCAAAGCTCTGCAGTTACAGGCTGTAGTTATAATTGTGGGGGGCAAAAGATAATAATGCAATACAATGATGATTAAGAGATATAAAGGGACGTACGTTAAACTCAAACGTTTCTCCAAAAGCACGTTGTATCATAAATACATACATTTTAACACGATTTTTATGTATAAACATGTTGTATGGATAATCAAGTAAATCTAAGTTGCTCTAGTAAATGTTCATCTTGAAATATTTCTAACAATATAGAAGTTATGTCATTTACAAATATTACAAATCAGATTATTAAAGATTTCACAGCAAAAAGACCACAGGGTGGACATTTTTAGAATTATACTAAAACCTTTTTCTTTCTAAAACAGAATTAAAACTATCAATCAGTGGCAGAGGTATGTAAAAGATTGAGTAGCTACAACCACTGATCTATATAGAGAAGTATAGAGTCATTTATATAGATCAGTGAGTACCACACTTTTTTCAGCAAAGCTAATGGTAATTTGCCTTAGAAATTCATGTATCAAATATGATAGCTACGATAAGTTTGTAGGGTTAATTATCTACAAATTCTAAGCAAATAATCCTTTAATTGAAAAGGAATTAATGAATAATTAGTAATAATTAATTTAATGGCTCTTTACGTTGTTAGTGAAAAATTTGTCTTGACCCTTGACTGTAAAAAAAAAAATAGGTCTTGAGCGCCCTGATCATGCTGGAATGTAATTGGATGATGTCTGAACACGTGACATGCGGAAGCGTCGCAGACATAAGCATGTCTCATCTGCGTGACCTACACAAGTGAAGCTTTGTTTAAGAATCTTAAAATGAATTGGTAATGGTTGTAGAACCGTCATTAAAAAGATAAAAATGGACCCAAACTTACAGTACTGGCAAAACAATGGACAGGTACTTTCTTGAATCTGCGTGTATTTTTAAAAATCACGTTTTGTTTTATATTTGTCTTATTCATGAATATTATGATATCAGCGACAGATAAATTAATAAATGTATCATTTTGCAGTCTTTTCTGAGCAGACTGCGTCTGTGGTTCAACATCCTCGACCCCCGTTATGTGTTGTCATCACAGGTGAGTAGCAGCAGCATGATCATTATATTACATACAGTACAGTCAATTGCTTCTTATAGAAAGCCTATATGAACAGTATCACGCGCACTATACAAGATGTAAAGAACGTTGTGATATTTGTTCTTTACATATAATATTGTTTACATTTAATAGAATGTCAAAATAAATAATGTTTTTTTCTTAGGATGAAATTGAGGAGGCCCGGATACTTCTTCAGAAAGAGGGAAATACACAGAGATATGAAAAAGTAGACTGCACAATATGTGAAGTAGCTCATTCATTCATTCATTCATTCACTCACTCACTCACTACTTTATTCATTCATATTCATAACAATATTCCTATCTCTCTCTAGGTTACTAATGCCTGGTTACTGTCTCTTGTAAGTGAATGAATTTACATTTTTCAAGTGAGCGTAACAAACATGTATAGATATTCACTGATTCTTCTGACACGGGACAAAAGAGGCTACAGAACTGTAAGAATGCACTATTGTGTATTAATATGTTCACTGTGTTCACCTATGGTTAGGTGTGATCTCTTGCTTCTATTGTTTCCCAAATTTTAATTCCATAATAAATATTCAATAATTCAAATGTAACATTTGCGAAAAAGAATGCTCTATGGATCACTTCAAAGTGGAAATATTTAAAAGTAATACCAGGTAAAAGTGTGGGACAATCAGTGAGATGTTAGTTATTGGCATGATTGGCAGTCCAAATGTGGTTTGAATAGACAGTTTGATTTTGCACTAAACTGAAACATTGTTAAAGTCAGCGTGAAACAGAAGTTAAGATAGTCTTTTGTTCCCTGTTTTGACATATATCTAAGTGAAATGGCTTCTTGGAAAAAAAAGTAGGGCGGGATCTGATTTTGTCAATCGGGAATTGATTAGATGGTTGTGGTTTGCTATTACTGCGATCTCATGTGATTGACATGTTGTCCCGCCCTCATGCTGAAAAACATGCCATCAGAGGAAAATGATTTTGTCAAATTAATTAAAAAAATAATAATAATGTGATTGTGCACGGATAAATCATTAATAATAAATGCTGCAATATTTGATGTAAAAAAAACAACAACAAGATTTGTCCTTTTTGATTTCATGGTGACTTTAACATTTTTTATACTTTTTGTGTCAATAACATTATACATTTTTAGTCTTCTGTCCATGCTGATACTGGAGCTGTAATCTCACCAGTTTTTCGTCCTCAAGGTATAATAAAAAACTTCAGGGTTTGTGTTTTCTGTAATTTTTGCACTTCATTTATGTGAAGCAATTTACATTCATCTGAATTGAAAATGTTCCTTTGCTTCTCTGATGACATCTATTTATTTTTTGTTTTCAGGTTTTCTACCTATATCTGCTCCCTTGGTGAGTTCTTAATTTCGGAATGTGCTTACAATATGCTTACAATGTCCTAGAGATGAGCAACTTAAAATGTAAATTTGTGAGATGTGAGTTTTTTTTATAATCCGCAAATGAAACATAAGACATATTTTTGTTTCCACAGGTTGTTGCAAGTTTAATACCCCACAAAAGCATTAAACATGCTTTGTTTTGGCAAGTAAGTACATTCTATGTTTATGTCTTCATTTTTGTCTTTCTTTATAAAATATACATTTTTGTGACAATTTTTGTTATAGTTTTTGCTTCAGACATACTGTGCAGGATTCAACCATTCTAACAGAAATGCAACAGCGACTAAGGTAAAGATAAAGAATTGTGTGTTTTTTTTCAATTAAATTTAAAAACTGACTTTGTGTTGTTTAGCAGACTATTTTAACCACAGTGTTACGTCCCAGGACGTATTTTCTTTTCTTTTGTGTAAGTGAGTAATAATAATAATAAGAGTGTTCTGATACAGAATTTGAATTGTTATATTTGTTTCACTTTTTTTTCATAGGATAACAAAACATCAATGAAGCAGTCTCTTCTTATCATTGGAACAGTTTCCTACTCAGCATTTGCAGGGGTGCGAAATATTTTTTTTTCACAGTCCTGTTTTCTCAGTCAATATTAAACCATATTCATCTGATGATTTTATGATTGGAAAATTGTTGACACAGGTGTGTGAATCTCATGAAACGTACCAAGGTTCAAGGTTCATGTCCGGGTCATATTTCACCCCCTGAAATTAAAAGAAAAAAACAAGATTATATTTAGTTTAGAAAAATTAAGCCTTATTTAGGACCATTCAGATTTTGTACATTATTATTATTAATATGCGATACACATAACACACATTATTTTAATGACAATTCGGCACGTTTTCTCTAAATTATCATTAACATAATGCAAAAAATGTAATTCTCATTAAGGTTTTGTGAGGAAAATTATAGATTTTTATTTTTTCCCCCACACATAATTTGTTGTATCTTAATTTATGCAAATTTATTTAATCAAAAGCAGTGAACTATACTATTTTTATTGTAGTACAGATAAATATTTTCTTTTGATTTTGGGATGAAATATGACCTGGATATGCTCTCTTTTCAGGCTCTTCCACAGATTATACTCCAGCGTTTTGGACTCTTCAGTGCTGTGATTGAGACCTTCTGTAGATCCTTGTTACCTATTCCTCTCACAGGTAAGAACACAAATGTATCTTAATTAAGAAGACAATACACCTAGCATAGCTACTCTATTTCATACATATTCTTGATCTAAAGTGTGCATTCTAGTGTCATAATACCATTGAAAGGTTTTGAGCCAAACATGTGGTTTTCTAGCCTGTCTAGCTGCATTCAGTGTAATGGTGGTGAGAAGTGAAGAGTCCGAGAACGGAATACAAGTGTTTGATTCTAATGGAAATGCTGTCGGAGTCTCAAAGGAAGCTGGTTCCAAGGTGAGACTGCACCAAAACCTTATTCCACCTAAGCTTCTTATTATTAAATTACTTACATACACAGATCAGGCATAACATTATGACGAAGTGAATAACACTGATTATCTCATCACGGCACCTGTCAGTGGGTGGGATATATTAGGCAGCAAGTACACATTTTGTCCTCAAAGTTGATGTGTTAGAAGCAGGAAACTTGGGCAAGCGTAAGGATTTGAGCGAGTTTGACAAGGGCCAAATTGTGATGGCTAGATGACTGGGTCAGAGCATCTCCAAAACTGCACCTCTTGTGGGGTGTTCCCGGTCTGCAGTGGTCAGTATCTATCAAAAGTGGTCCAAGGAAGGAACAGTGGTGAACCGGTGACAGAGTCATGACTCATGGGCGGCCAAGGCTCATTGATGCACGTGAGGAGCGAAGGCTGGCCCGTGTGGTCCGATCAAACAGACGAGCTACTGTTGTTCAAATTGCTCAATAAGTTAATGCTGGTTCTGATAGAAAGGTGTCAGAATACACAGTGCATCGCAGTTTGTTGTGTATGGGGCTGCATAGCCGCAGACCAGTCAGGGTGCCCATGCTGACCCCTGTCCACCGCTGAAAGCGCCAACAGTGGGCATGTGAGCATCAGAACTGGACCACGGAGCAATGGAAGAAGGTGGCCTGGTCTGATGAATCATGTTTTCTTTTACATCACGTGGATGGCCGGGTGTGTGTGCGTCGCTTACCTGGGGAACACATGGCACCAGGATGCACTATGGGAAGAAGGCAAGCTGGTGGAGGCAGTGCGATGCTTTGGGCAATGTTCTGCTGGGAAACCTTGTGGATGTTACTTTGACACTGTTTTGGCAGCAAAAGGGGGACAATATTAACAATATTAGAAAGGTGGTTCTCAATGTTATGCCTGATCAGTGTATATACTGATGAGCCAAAACATAACCAGTCACATGTGAAGTGAATATCATTGATCATCTCCTAACAAGCCCACATATGAAGGTCTGGGTAGATTAGATGGTAAGCAAACAATCAGTTCTCCTAATCAACGTTTTGGATGCAGGAGAAATGGGCAGTAATAAAGATCTGAGTGACTTCGACAAGGGCAAAATTGTTATGACAAGGCGACTGGGTCAGAGTATCTCTGAAAGGGTGTGATGCTCTGGATTGTTGCAGACCAGGTACATCCCTTCATGACAATGGTGTTCCCTGTGGAAGTGGCCTCTTTCAGCACAGATAATGCACCCTGCCACACTGCACACATTGTTCTGGATTGGTTTGAGGAACATGATATGAAGAGTTCAAGGTGTTGCCCTGGCCACCAAATTCTCTAGATCTCTATCCAGTTGAGCATCTGTGGGATGTGCTGGACCAACAAGTTCGATCCACAGCGGCTCCAACTTTGCTCCAATCTGCTGCTAACGTCTTGGTGCCAGATACTACAGGACACCTTCAGGGGTCTTGTGGAGTCAGTGGGTTGGCGCTGTTTTGGCAGCACGCAGATGACCAACAGCATATTAGGCAGGTGGTCATGTTTTGGCTCATCTGTGTATATTCTTCACATGTAATTGGTATTCTATGATGTCTCACATCCAATCATTCATGGATTTGAAGCATTGTTTGGTTTCTACCATCATGTATTGTTCTTAGGCCATAAAGGAAACAGCCCTCTCAAGAGCAGCTCTCTTTGGCACCACTGCAGCTGTTCCCAGTTTTCTGCTGGCTCTCCTTAAAAGGTATAAGTCAAAACCATTTGCTTTCCGTTTCACAATTTGATTCTTAAAAGTTTTGATAGTGTCTAAATGTGAAATCTGCTGTCAATGTTTCAGGGCAAAGTTTGTCCAAAGAAACCCCATGATAATGGCTCCTATTCGGCATGTCAGTACTGCCATTATTTTTGGCCTGATGATTCCTGTGTCCTTCAGTCTTTTTCCACAGTTTGGCAAGGTAACACGCATTAGATAACTGATGTTTGTTAAATGTTAGTGCAGATTCATTATAAACCAGGTTGTCATACTTTATCATTTTAATTTTGTAAATACACTCATCAATTGTCTGAATGTTTTCAACCTATTTTTTGTTTGCAGATAAAGAGGGAGAATTTAGAAGAGGAGTTTCAATCATTTGAAAGTAATGGGGAACTATTTTACCACAGAGGACTGTAATGTTGCTATAGCAAACTTGCTTATTTGAGGGTGACTTTTATTGACAGGGTTTGCTGACGTGAAATGACAATGGAAACAATACAGTATACTAAATGTTCACTGCATTTCAACAAAAATTCAAAATGGTGTCCACTAGAAGTATTAAAAACTTGCACTCTTTTTTTCCAAAGGGTTTATAAGATACTAAATTACTTCTGTACTACTAAATGACCAAATTAAGAAGTACAGCTGTACGGTTTTGAATTCATATGAATTTAATAGCTAAATTCATTGCATTGAAATGGATTTTACCAAATAATGCTAAATACCCTCACTGTTTGTTAGTGTCAATAAAATTCCTGTTGCCACTCATGTATACTTTTTGTATGTTTAATGATCACATATGCAGTTTAAAAAGTATCTGAGGAAACAGCATTTTATGACTAAAAATTTGTAAAATGTTTAAGAAATTAGAGATGTACAGTTTGAACATCCTGTTTTTTTCAGTATATATTGCACACATATTATCAGAATATCTTCTTTGATCTATTTAGGCACAGAAGATAGCCCTTGATAACAAGGGGTTTTGAGATTAATAAGGAGATTAAACATAAAACATATAAAGAAATGCCAAAGTCAATATTATGTGGAAATACAATGCAAATGCAGAATATGGGAACAAAGTTCCATCCCACAGGAGGAATGACTTTTATACATTTAAATTAGAGTATATAATCATTAAAAGTACTCTTACATGAATAGACCTACAGATTAATTAACATCCTAACTTTATGCACTCAATATTTTAGTAAAAAAAGTTTCCATTGGCTTTACATTCTGAATGTAATGGGACCCTCACTAAAGCAATAATATTTGTTTAACTGAACAATTACCATTATTATTATTATTATTTTACAGCTAAACAAATGTCATTTAGTTGGGCATGAACTAGGCAACCTTCAGCCCTTTGACATTGGTGTGCAATTATGAAATATAACATTTCAAACAGCATGGCAAATTAAGATTACAAACAATTTAATTAGATACCTTGTTAATGCTTGCAGAGATATAAATATAAATTGTTCATTGGCTCAAGATCTAAGTGCTACTAAAAGGTTTGATTATTAATTATTTACCTCAAACCTGTGTTATCACTTAGAAATGTCACATTTAACATTTGTAATTGCACCCAGGAGGGGGTCATGTTATAGCTATCTTTTGTATATCTTTATAAGAAATATATATTTATATCCCAATAAAACTTTTTTTCCCATTCACAACCCTGAAATTAGACAGATTCTTTCAATTCCACTATGAATGGTAAGTTCCTCTCTATTTTGAGAGTTGGACAGGATGCATTGATTGGTCAGATCTTCAGGAGTTGCTCAGCTGCAGCTAAGTGGAAGAGGAAGTTTTCAGTAGCTGGAGGGTAATGCCGCTGCTTCAGAGTCTCCAAAGTCAATTTGGAGTTGTCCAGTTCATCAGCAAGAGACATCAGGTTACTGAGGATCTCTTTAGTTTTTACTGAAATATCCTGGAAACAGATTGAAACATAAAACAGGGGTTGGATTAAATTGTGCTACAGCTATATGTTGTTTCTTTGCTAATACTTGTTCTTATTACTCACCTTAATAACCTGTGCATCTGTGCGATCAGTGTCCTCTGCAGCCTGGACAATGAAGTTGCCGATCTCTTTATGGAGTTTTCCCATAGCCATTGCCTCTGGAAAAAACAAGGCATGGTAAATGGTATTTGACAATCCTACTTAATCTCAAACAATCTGTAAAGCAGAATCTCTCACCTTTGGCATTTTGTGAGACAGTGATCTCACTGTCTGGAAGATTTACATACACATCAAACAGGTCTGATCGATCTCTGACTTCAGGATCGACAAACCCTGCAACATACCCTACAGAGATATTGAACAAAGAGATTCATAACCATAGCAAGAGTGATGATAATAAATCTAGTTTTTGGAGAATGACTTGTTTTCCCTTATACCTGTGCACAGCTTGAGGTTTTCCAGCTCATTATTATCCAGGTGAACAAAAGGGTGGAGGATGGACCAGTCTTTTCTATGCCATACCAGGCCAGGAAGAGCTCTGGGTTTAGGAAGAAAAACACTTTGACCACTTCCACCCTTTTTAGTGCATGACCATTTTCATTATTATGTTCAAAAGTTTGGGGTCAGTAAGATTTTTTTTTCTTTTTGAAATCAATTAATCAATCTATGAGACCACAATGGTTGATAGTTTATCCTTACATGATGTGCAGAAATCGCAGCAGAAAGAAAGAAATAGAACCTTAAGCACCTCCTCCTCTTTGTTACATCACCACAGGACATTAATACTAAAATGAAAAGCTGTTTGCAACCTATTTTACTTCCTTAATCTGGCATACTTCTAGTTTGGATTAATGTGTATCAATGAAACATGCACAATGTGATTAGGAATGTAAATTAAGGAAGTAAATAGGGTCCATTTTGATTTCATGTCAACTTAATGATCATGTTGTGTAATGAAACTTTCCATAGTTACCTTGTGAACTCCAGCAGTGCCTCAATACGAGGGTGATAGACCACCACTCTTTTTTTCAGCATTAGTGCTGTGTAAAGGATGATGGTCTCCATACCAAATTGTGACACAACATCTAAAATAAATATTGAACATCTCATGAAGTCTTAAATATAGCAAACTGGATAACATACATACATACATACATGTTTTACAGAATTTAGATGTTTTCTTGAAAGATTTCTCAAATAACAACCATGGCTATGGTACCAAAAGTAAGTATACATCAGCAGATGTATACAAAATTATTTTAGCAGTTCAGTTCATGTTGCCATATGTGCTTGTAATGTTCATTTTAAATATGCACCCCTAACCTTTTAAGGAGCCAGCCAGGTAGGCCTTCCTCACGTCATAATCTTTAATAAAGAAGGAGCCGTTCTCATCACTTTGGCATATCCCTTTGGTCAGAACAGCAATGTAGCCTTCCATCATCTTCACAGGACTTCCATGTTTAATATACGTCCTGAGCAAAATCAATGTTACATCACAAACATACAAAAACTCAATATGTGTCCTTAGAAATGATTTAATGTTAAACAAAAGATGCTTACTCAAAGTAATAATGCTGAATGACCAATTATTTAAACTCAACACAAACAACTCTACACTCAAGTGGGAACCTCTATGTTGCGCACTAAATGATTTTCACTTAAATTAAACCTACCTGCACAGAACTCTACTGAATGCAGCATATTTTTCAGGGTTGAAGTCCTTAGATGTGACAACTATTGAGAAATGTGTCACCTTTGAATGAAATTGAACAGTCAGTTAGCAAGCCGTATTTTGATCATATATTTAGATAAAAAATAAGTACAATCTGTCTTACACCCAACACATGTTTGATAAGTGCCCTGGCCTGAAAACATCTACATGCCAAAATTTAGTTATAGCACCATCAGCTGGTAGCAGGAAATGTGAGTAGTCCTATTTGTATTTACTTAAATGCATATTGCCCACCGTGCTCTGTTTTCCTAATGCCACCAGGCGGCGGTGGCACGGGTGCGAGCCCTATCATCGCTGCTTGTAGCTTTAATAAAGAATTACATTTTCTAACAGAGCTGATTTTACAAGATGAGGAAGGTATAGCGCATGAGGATGGAATACTTTTATGGTGCTTTGTGTCACGTTTTGGAGCTTTAAAGCCCCTAGTCACCTATTATTTTCATTATATGGTAACCTAGTTAACATGGAACATTCTCAGAACTTTAGATAACATTGTGGCAAGGTTCTCTCAAAGTTATTAGCAAACGTTCTTCCAATAATGTTTAATAAAATATTCATACAAAGTTATCCAGTCTTTAATAATGTTCTCAAAAAGCACAAAAACATTATTCACACATTCACGTTAATGAAACATTTTTCCGGAAATGTTTAGTTTACTGGGATGTTCAGTTAAATTTTACTGCTTGTTTCAGAATGTTCCGAGAACATTCAAAAGTAACATTCCCATTATGTTTTCAAAATGATAAAATGGAATGTTCCTTTAACATTCATATAACCAATATTGTTAAATATTGTTTTTATAACTTAATGGAAATGTTAGCAATGTTCTTAGAACATATTTGTGTTAGCTGGGAAAGTGTTTTGTGTTCCACAGAAGAAAGAAAGTCAGGTTTGGAATGACATAAAAGATGAGTAAATAAACAAAAACTGTCTGATCAAATTGTTAATTTTACATTGATGTACTCCTGTTCCATTATTCGAGCACAGGTTTGTAAGCTTTCAGGATGGTAGTGGTGTCCTAATCATGAAGTCTGGTACCTTTTTAAGCGCAGTTGGCTCCTGAACCTCGACAGTGGTGATGTAGTACCAGGTTCTGCAGTACTGTCCGAACACAAACGTGTGCAGCACCCGATTGTCCAACGTCAGGCAACATTTTCTCAACAGAACCTCTCGCAGATCAGCACCAATGGAAGGATAACACCAAACCCAAAGCGTGTCTGCATTTACATCTTTCTCTGTGTAAGGGGGACAAATTCAATTACTGATGAAATAATCATTATTCTATAATTAAATGGAGTTTTCCCCCAAAAAAGTCTGTCATGTTTTTTCTTTTTCTGCAGAACACACAATCTCAGACTGAACGCTAGGGACCGACAGTCTCAGTCACCATTTACTTTCACTGCAACCTTTTTCCAATTTCCACACAATGAAAGTTAAGTGACAGACAATTAGTGCTGTCACTGCCTAACAACTATTAGGAAAAATATGAGGGCGAGTAAGCTATTACAGAACTTTTTTGGGGGGGGTGAACTATCTCTTTAATACATAAAACGTACATATACAAATGTTATCTTTTCCCGTTATTTCGATCTTACCAATAAGTCCAAGACTCAGCATCAGGTCAGATGTAGCCATATTCCATTCCTTATCCACGTTAATCTGTTTCTAATACTTGAATGATTTGTGAACAGTTTATTTTTTATTTTTTTAAAGAGCATGCAAATGTTTTTCAGTGCGAACAGACACGATCCATTGTCAAATATGTCGGGACAGTCTATCCGGAAAACAATTAAAATACCAAAACGGTTATCTTTGCAAAATAGATGTTTAAGTGTTTGAATCCAGCTGCAGCTTTGTGAAATCCTAGCGTTACGAGTTATCAGTTAGTTTCTAGTATATCAGTAAGTGAATCAGTTGTGGAGTTCCCGCGAGTATGTATCAAAGATAAATAAAGAGGAAAACGACGTAAAAATAAAACGAAAACTTAATAAACAGTGGATATCCTGGTCTGGTCAAGTGACCAACACGCTTCTTCCGCGTTTTATTTCTCTGAGTTCAACCAAAATATCCAGAAACATACTGCCATCTAGTGTGTTGGTGCGATTAAAGTTTGTTTTGTTAACCCTCTTCAAACAACAAACATGCATTATCAACACAAACACAATCAATTCTAGCAGCATACATTGAAATAGAAACATAGAAACTATACTATAGACGTACAATTATACATTTTCAAATCATCTTTAAATGCCACAAAACTTAGAGCAACTCCTGTATAGATGTTCCTGAAACTCAATATCCAAATTAAACCCTACTCTTAAAAAAACACCACATGTAAATATCATTAATTGATTTGAAGTGAACATTTTAGGTAACAAAGAAAATGAAAAAAAATAGCCTATCTAGTTCTAACTTTGATAGTGTCCGCTTTTGAAAACCTTTTAAATAAAACTTTTAACAAGAAGAAAGAAGTGTTGTGAATTTTTACTATAGTTTCCCTTGTTAACTCTAAAACAAAAGACAGAATTAAAGGGATACATAACACGAAATGGTCTTTAACGGTCAAGCTTTTATTTTTTTTACTTTTAGGTTCGTTTCTAAGAAAAAAAAAATCTAATATTAAGTTAAACAGCCATCTTAAAAATAATATGTACTATAAATATCTACAATAAAAGGCATACAATTGAATTATTCTTGTCAAAATGTGTCAAACTGCTTTTCTGCAGGTAATTTATTTCCTTAATGGTTGAAAAATTAACAGATCCATTCGTCTTGGGTAACATTTCAGTACTGATTATTTTATTTAGGCCTGCCGTATATTTATTTAACATGTTGCATGTGTGTCATCTGAACCATAGATGTGTATACGATCCGAACTGTAGATGAGCGCGTGGAGGAAGTGTGCGCGTGCGCACATACGGGAACTTTCCTCTTCCTCGCCGGCGCAGTTCACGTGTGCTAGTCCTTTCTTGCTTGAGCGGTGAGAAGTCACAGCGCGGATGGGCAGGCAGAGTCAATAAAACAGCCTCGACTACCTGAAAACCGCCTGCTAGCAAGCCATAACAATGCCAGCCTATTTCCAGAGACCGGAGAACGCTCTTAAGCGAGCAAACGGTGAGTGAATATTGGACTTGGACCGCCCCTTGGACTGTAGTCGTGAGTGTAGCTGTTAGCTCGATATGGCGCGTGCTGGAGTAGCCATGTTTCTCACAGGCTCTGGTGCAGGCCGGATGTCACCGTTACTGGGCCCGTGTCACGTATGATGCAACGTTTCAAATTTCCTGTGTTATTCAATCATATCTACCTCTTGTTAGTGCACTCAAAGAGAGGACTTGAATAGAAATTAAGTGTAAATAATCTGCATACTTCTTAAAAAACAGATAGAGTCCGTTTTTGTTAATGTTATCATGCGTGTTAGCAAGCTGTTTAATTCCGCTAGCTTATCACTGACAACTTCTGGTATCGATGGATGAAGATTTATTGGCAACATGTGTGGAAAAAAATCCTTAAGACTATAACAGTCTTCCGCCTATTAATGAATGAAAGCAAATACGTTGTCATTTGGACAAAATAACCAACACATTGTGAGTGGAAAGGCAGCACTGCGCACCTGCCACCAGCTTGAATGTACAAAATGACACGATTTCTTTTCACTGTTATCGCAGTCTTATAGTCAGCTTTAAATGTCATATTTGGGTTGAAGGATATATGATACATAAATGAAATACTGAAATACAGTCCCAGTGATTCATTCCCATCTGGATGCAGTATGTCATCATTAAAAAAATTCCCAGAGGTTTGCAGTTCATGATAGTCTTTCTGTTCCTCCTTTTCAGAGTTTCTTGAAGTTGGTAAAAAGCAGCCAGCTTTGGATGTGCTCTACGATGTCATCAAGAGCAAAAAACATCGAACATGGCAGAAGATACACGAGCCAATTATGCTCAAGTACCTGGAGCTCTGTGTGGACCTCCGCAAGAGCCACTTGGCAAAGGAGGGACTGTATCAGTACAAAAACATCTGTCAACAGGTTTGCACCCCTTTTATACAAACAATATTTTACTTCAGCAGAACGTTATACATTTTAAAGTCGGAAGGAAATGAAGATTCACCCTATCAACTTTCTAAATGCATGTTATAGATCTCATTGTGGATAATTCATCTGTGGCCATTTCTTTTTTTTATGTTTTTATCTCATAATGTTTAATCAAAATGTCATAACTTAATCTTCGAGTGAAAATGACAGACTTTTCTCTGGTGATGCATACATGACTTCTCCAATCATTTAGTCTGCTTAAACCTTTGTCTGTCTCCACTTTTGAATGCAATTTTTTTTTCACATGCACGTCACAATATGGAATAAAAGATCTGTTGCTACTTCTGTTTCATCGTGACTTTAAACTTTAGTTATTTGTGTCATAATGCTCTTAGGTTATTTTTATACAATATTTCCAATCATAATGATTTTCAGTAAACTTTATTCACTTTACTTTATTGTAATATTGGCCTCAAATTTCTGTATAGACGAAAACAGACACGTAAATGATCAATTCCATCCTTCTTGAGGATGAAGTTACTGAGTACTACTTCTCTTATGCTTCAGGTGAATATCAAATCTCTGGAAGATGTGGTCCGTGCTTACCTAAAACTTGCGGAAGAGAAGACCGAGACAGCGAAAGAGGAGTCTCAGCAGATGGTGCTGGACATTGAGGATCTGGACAACATTCAGACCCCAGAAAGGTACAGGAACCTAAAGGCCTAAACAGTTACTTCCTAATAATTTCTCTATAGAGAATTTGTTGTTTTTTTTTTTTTCTTCTTCTGTAATTTCAGAATTTCTCTACATCCTGAAATCATGTTCAATTTTGACATGCAGAAAGGACATCTACGCTCGATTTCATGTTCATTAGGACAATCAAGTATACATTTTTTTCCTGTGTTTTTTTTTTTTTTTAGTGTTCTGTTGAGTGCTGTCAGTGGCGAAGACACTCAAGACCGCACGGACAGACTTCTGCTCACGCCTTGGGTCAAGTTCCTGTGGGAGTCGTACCGTCAGTGCCTGGACCTGCTAAGGAATAACTCCAAAGTGGAGCGCCTTTACCATGACATTGCTCAGCAAGGTCAGTGTGCACTTCATATAATACAAAAACATCTGTTCATGGGAGTTTAAACATAAGGTACAGATAAGGGTTTATCTGTAGAGTTAGGGAATGTGGTTCTTCCTATTGATGAAGTTCATATTACTGTGGATAAATACATACACTACCATCCAAAATTGGATCGGTAAGATTCTCACCAAGGCTGCATTTATTTGATGAAAAATGCAGTAAGAACAGTAATATTGTGAAATATTATTGCAATGTAAAATAACTGTTTTCTATTTTAATATATTTAAAAAAGTTATGTATTCCTGTGATGGCAAAGCTCAGTATCTAATATGCTAATTTGGTGCTCAAAAACAGTTTATTATTATGAATTTATTTGAAATAAAAATATTTTGTAACATATTTATTACATACATATTATGTCTGTATTGTAATTTGATCAATTTAATTAATCCTTGCTTATTAAAAGTTTTAATTTCATCCAAAAAAAGAAACATATTGCATAATCATTAAATGATACCTAAAATGTACATTTTGTTTGTACACTAATTTATAAAAAAAAAAAAATCATTTTCTCTCACAGCATTTAAGTTTTGCCTGCAGTACACCCGTAAAGCAGAGTTCCGTAAGCTGTGTGACAACCTGCGAATGCACCTGGGGCAGATCCAACGCCATCACAACCAGAGCACTGCCATCAACCTGAATAACCCTGAGAGCCAGTCCATGCACCTCGAGACGCGTCTGGTCCAGCTGGACAGCGCTATTAGCATGGAGCTATGGCAGGTCTCTGTGCTCCATTGTAGGCAACAATGTTTCATAGAAGTGTTAAATGTTAAATTCAAATATTCAGTTGAATATACTCTCCATTTATACTGTGCATTTCAACCTTTTTTCTAGTGCAAATTAGAGATTACAGAAAAAGATAATAAAAATAAAATACCTGTAAATGGTATTTTTACTTACTATATGTTGCACAAGCTTTGATAACTGATTACACTGGTTGCTTTCAAACATAGGAAGCATTCAAAGCAGTTGAAGACATCCATGGATTGTTCGCCCTCTCAAAGAAGCCCCCTAAACCTCAGCTTATGGCCAACTACTACAACAAGGTGTCCACTGTATTCTGGAAGTCTGGCAATGCCTTATTCCATGCCTGTACCCTACACAGACTCTATCACCTCTCTCGAGAGATGCGCAAGAACCTCACCCAAGAAGAGATGCAGAGGTTAGCGTTAAATAGGAGTGATTTTCAGCTTGAACGAGTAATTGGATTAAATGCTTTGTGGAATTATTTTTGTCATTTTACAGTAGGGTAATTTTCTCTTAAAAACAGAACTTTTTATCATCTTTATTAGTTCAAAGTGTTTAATTGCTCTGTGCATTGTACTCCTTTCCCTCAGAATGTCCACTCGTGTGCTCTTGGCCACTCTGTCTATCCCCATCACCCCTGAGCGCACTGATATCGCTCGTCTGTTGGACATGGATGGCATCATTGTAGAGAAACACCGCAGACTGGCTACTCTACTTGGCCTGCAGTCTCCACCCACCCGCCAGAGTCTTATCAATGACATGGTAATAGCTTTTGTCGTCTATTGTAATACCTTAAAGGGATGATTCACCCAAAAATAAAAATTCTGTCATTTACTCACCCTCATGTCGCTCCAAAGCATACGATTTTATGAAGTCAATAGGTTTCTGTCCTTCCATTGAGAATGTTTAACCAAAAGTTGAGTAAATGACAGAATTTTCTTTTTTGGGTGAACTATCCATTAAACGTTATGGTTTCTTGATATTTGGTAGATGTGTGGCAAAGTGTTGTTGGAAAAGATGTTAAATATTGCAAAGAATACAATTATTATTTTTTTTATTTATTTATTTATTTTTTTCTTCTTTTCTTCCTCCATCCTATGGGTATTATCCTTGTCATAGGTGAGATTCAACCTACTTCAGTATGTTGTCCCTGAAGTCAAAGAGCTCTACAACTGGTTGGAGATGGACTTCCACCCTCTTAAACTTTGTGGAAGAGTGACTAAGGCGAGTAGCACTTGCCACATAATGCATATTTGCTTTTGTGCCTGTAGTTAAAGTGATGTATTAGCAACATTTATATTTTAATTATGTGACTGTTAAGTCTATTCTGGGTGTTGTTTTTTCTGAGCTTATAAGAATCATGTACATTTCCAGAATAATGTTAACATGCATCCACACTGTACCATTAAAAAAAAAAAACATTAAGTGACTCATTTTCATTTTCGACTTAATTGTAGTTAAGAGTGAAGAATGATGCCCTTGTTAGACCATTTTGACATCGCAGTCTTCAGTGTTGGGGTGTTCTTGATATTAATGCATATTAAAGACATAATATTCATGTAGTGTTTGTGTTCTTGCTGCTGATGCTTAGGTGCTGAACTGGGTGAGGGACCAAGCTGAGAAGGAATCAGACCTGCAGCATTATGTTCCTCACTTGCAGAACAACACTATCCTTAGACTGCTACAACAGGTTGGTGTTATTATCTACCCCAGACTTCAAATATCTACTTGAGGAATCATTGCATGCACTGTTCTTCTGCAAATCTTCAGTCTTGTCTTCTGGGTTTTAATGTACCAGGTGGCTCAGATCTACCAAAGCATTGAGTTTAGCAGGTTGGCATCTCTGGTACCGTTTGTTGATGCTTTCCAACTGGAGCGCTCAATTGTAGATGCAGCACGGCACTGTGACCTGCAGGTACAGTACATAAAGTTTTTTTTGTCTTTACATTTCTTAACAAGCACATGTATATCTTCCACAGTTAGCTTCTAATGCAAGCATCTTAGTATAGGTGTTTAAATGTTAAAGAAGACAATCTTCTTGTTGTAGTAACTTTTACTTTGTATTTATTAAACCTAAAGGTGCGCATTGATCATACATCTCGCACACTGAGTTTTGGCTCCGATCTGAACTACTCCACTAAAGAAGATTCCCCAGTAGGTCCATTCCTACAGAACATGCCCTCTGAACAGATAAGGAATCAGCTCACTGCCATGTCATCCTCCTTGGCTAAAGCCATCCAAGTCATCAAACCTGCCTCCATACTGGTAAGAGAACCGTTAAGTTTCATAGAATATCTCCCTGGCTGGTCAGTTTTAGTTTTCATTTGATTATCAACTCCACCTTTGCCCACAGCAAGAACATGAGGAACAGAGTCAACTGGCCATCACAGCCTACCTGAAGAATGCCCGTAAAGAGCATCAGCGTATCCTCGCTCGCCGGCAAACAATTGAGGAACGCAAGGAGCGTCTGGAGAGCCTCAACATCCAGAGGGAGAAAGAGGAACTGGAGCAGCGGGAGGCAGAGCTTCAGAAGGTGCGCAAAGCCGAGGAGGAGCGTCTTAAACAGGAGGCTAAGGAGCGAGAGAAAGAGCGCATCATGCAAGAACATGAGCAGATCAAAAAGAAGACAGTGCGTGAGCGACTGGAGCAGATCAAGAAGACTGAGCTTGGAGCCAAGGCCTTTAAAGATATTGATATTGAGGTAACATGTTTGTTAGAGAAGTGGCCATTGAGTCCAGAACATACCAGAATGTTTCATTGGCAAAATTACCCTGGAAATGAAATAAAGTAATTCTAATTTTTATGCTGTAGGATCTGGAGGAACTGGACCCTGACTTCATCATGGCCAAACAGGTTGAACAACTAGAAAAGGAGAAGAAAGAGCTTCAAGAGCGTCTGAAAAACCAGGAAAAGAAGGTACTGCTTCCGTTACCTATTCATGAAGTACTTTATTGCAAATAAGTATGTTGGTAAACTGTTTAAAATGTAAAAGAATTAGGGTTAATCCTGAGTAGATGACAGCCAAATATTACACTGGTGTGATATTATGCATATTCCAGATCGACTACTTTGAGAGGGCCAAGCGCCTTGAGGAGATTCCTCTGATCAAGAAAGCCTACGAGGAGCAGCGCATCAAAGACATGGAGTTATGGGAGCTGCAGGAGGAAGAGAGGGTAACATTCGCATACTGCCTTTTACACTTGAATGTGATTTACTTTGCCCTCTGGTCCATGTTTCAATTTTTTAGCTTAAGTCTCAAATCCCCCATGTACTAGAACATATTTTCACTTTAACTGTAGTTTGAAGTATTTCTTGAGGCTGTACTTTGTCATTGTCTGGATTTAGTTTGATTCAAGATTATTAGCATCACCCAAATGTGAAGTACATGTTGAATGTAGTGATGTCATGTTTAGTATAATTGAAGCTAAAGGTTGTTGTGCTCATCTGTTGCTCAGATAAGCAATATGAAGATGGAGCGTGAGAAGGCACTAGAACACAAACAGAGAATGTCCAGGATGATGGAGGACAAGGAGAACTTTCTGTCCAAAATTAAAGCTGCTCGAAGCTTCATCTATGAGGTATACAATATACAAAATGTATTAGATGAAAAGGTTTAGTAGTAGCATAAAGTCCTTGCCGTTTGGGATTTTAACACTTAGCTAAGCTTTGAGCAATTCTCGTGTACCCAGGAAAAACTCAAGCAGTTCCAAGAACGTTTGGTTGAGGAGAGGAAAAAACGCCTTGAGGAACGAAAGAAGCAGCGCAAGGAGGACAGACGAAATACCTTCTATCGCCAGAGAGAAGAGGAAGCTCAGAGAATCCACGAGGAACAGCTCAAAAAAGGTTCTTATCTGCCGTTCTTCAACCCTCAGTTAACAGCGATGCTTTATAATTGAATGAAAAGACACTTTGCCGGTTCTTTTTGTGTAATTTGCAAAAATTGACTTCATAAAAAAACTTTTTAAATATTAATTAGGGCTGAAACGATTCCTCGAGTTACTCGAATTCAAAAAATCATCGAGGCAAAATCATTTGCCTCGAAGCTTCGTTTAGTCCATTTAACTACACGGTCATGTTGCAGAGACAATTTTTGTGTAAGGATTTGGAGTATGCGCGGATTGCGATTTATATCTGCGGGTCAGGTGGTTAAAGTAATAAAAAGTAACATTCCAAAAATTGCGGGTGGATGAGAGATAAATCATTAATGTGTTGTAATGTAAAGACGTGGAACTCTCATTTCACGGTCAAACGCAATGAATGTGTGTCATTCATTAACTTTCGTTTTCAGCTAATTTCAAGATCAAAGATCGTAATGCGAGAGAGAGCGGCATCAGCACTGCTAATATAATTTAGTCTCGCAATTTTTTTTTAATTTATTTTTTTTTTTTTTTATATATATGTATAAATGAACTGTGTGTTGAGCTTCAGGATGCGACGCTGAACATTTAAGTTTCATTTGCGGCAGTTCGCGCGTCAGCTGAAGAGATACGAGCAACTCGAAACACAAGAACAGCATGAATGGAGTTTGCACATGCATCACCGTCATTGTGATGTGTATGTGAAATGTTTAATGGGACTTTATATATACTTGATATCTCCGAAATACACCATTAAAATGTTCTCAAAGCTAAGCGCAACAAATAGCAGAACAACCTGTAACTGTTGTGTGCGCGTGATGCGCAGCGCTCCTGCTTTCAGAGCTGCGTGCTTTCATTGATTTGCGTAATTTAAATCTCACGCTTTAATCATATTTATAGCTCCTAACTTAATAAAACAAGCTGTGTTTCTATGATGAATGATTAGCTCAAAATGTAGATCTGTATGTGCGATGTACTTTACCTGATTTAAATACAAACACATCTCTCGCTTTTGCTCACGTTCCAGCAGTTACTCCTCTGTGTGCTGTATAGGTTGTCGACCCTGGTTTAGGTTATTAAAGAAATGGAAATTCGGTCCCTTCCTGTCCAATATTTTTTGCTTCTTACAAAACCCACAAAGCCTTCCAAGACAGTAAAGGCTTATGTCATGCCTCAGCTGAAGCTGAAACTTGAAAGCTAAGTTGCACAACATAAATGCAATGTTTAGGCATTATTATTATTTATATTACTATTATTTTGATTTATAGGTTGTAGGTTTAGTTTTAGGTTGTACTATGTTTACCTTTTTAAAGTAATTTGAAATGGATTTTTATGATTGTATTTGCATTTTGAATGTAATATGGCAATTGAATGCACTAAATTGGTTTAGTTTTCACAGATATTAATGTATGCAATTTCAGCAATAAAACTTAAATTTTTTCTATAAAGGAAACAAATTAGTTGTTTATTTTGAGATACCTGTCTTATTTTCTCTTGTATATTTAGTATTGCTCTTTAATAAAGAAAAAGTACTTATCCGATTACTCGATTAATCGATTGAATAATCGGTAGAATACTCGATTACTAAAATAATCAATAGCTGCAGCCCTAATATTAATATCTTATTTGATGTGATGTCATGCATAAACTGTTTTTGCTGCATGTGCTTGCTTTTTCATTTTTTAATTGGTCTTTGATTTTTGTGTGTTTTAGAGCGGGAAGAACGTGAACGCTTGGAACAGGAGCAAAGAGAGGAGGAAGAACGCGAATACCAGGAGCGTCTGCGTAAGCTGGAGGAACAGGAAAGAAAGCAGCGTGCCCGACAACAGGAAATTGAGGAGCGTGAACGCCGTAAGGAGGAGGAGAGGAGGGCACCAGAAGAAAAACCCACCAAGGTAACTCATGAACCCTGCTTCAAATTTGCTTATACACCATACACTACTAGGGTTGTCACGGTTCCTCGATTAAATTTTGAGTGCTCGATTTAAAAATAAAAAATAAGCGATACGCTCGAGACACTGTGTTTTCAGCATCTGCCATCTCAATATATGAGGACATGAACACATGAACTTCATCTCCAGTCACTTCACAAGATTTTCACTATTTAATTTGTCAAATACACACTACTACTGTCAAATACACACTGAAACTAAAACTGAAAGATCTTCACGATAAACTGTCAAAAATAAAAGTCTGGTTTAACTTCAAGAAATTATGATAGAAATATATCACTACTGTAGCCTATACTAAAATGTACCTCTCAAAGTAATAATAATATTATTATTATTATTTCTAAGGAATATCATACAACCAAAATATTTTTTCATCCATGTTTTAAATTCATACAGTTCTGTTGTGCAGCATCTTATTTGACACACTTTTTTTGGCCATATAACCCAGCCTTAATATGGCATATAGTTCTATTGTGAAATTACAAAGGCTGTGATTCAATTAAATAAATATATGCCCTGCGGGTTTCAGAGTGCAGCGCAAAGCTTTATTTACATGCATGTAGGTTACGTGTCTCTGTGTTTCTTTGGGTTTCCTATAATGAGCATTTGGATATGCATATAAAGTCTCTTGTAAACGCGCTTTGTGTTATAAACGCATTATATAAACGCGCTTTGTGTTTCATAGCGAGGTGTTACACAATGCGTCTTAGCAGCTCGGTTAACAAACTCCATCTCTGCATATGCTGTGAGTTTGGGGTGCTTATAACGTTTATCTGGGAACGCAACATACACCATTTCATCAGATATTGTAATGTAAACAAGGATTTGATCATGCTGTAAAGCAAGGGTCTTCAATGTTTTTCAGGGCAAGGACCCCTTTGGCATTAGAGACATTGAAGATTGAGTGTTAAACTGAGCTACATATTAAGCATATAGCCTTTGATATTAATAGAAGCCAACCATATCAACCATATTATGATAGTTATATTATGTTAATATAGTAGATTAGTCTGTATATTACTTTTCATTGCTAAAATTGAGATTTATGCATCATAGCAAACATACATGTTGCAATAAAATCACATATCATTAGTTGTCACATCACATTTATTTTAATGGATTTGAAGAGTCAAACATTTTAATTTTATTGTCAGATTATTTATTAGTTATTTAGCTTCAAATTTACTAAAACGTTTTAATTTTACTGTGTGATGGACAATTAAGAATCACATCACTGAGGGTGCTCTAGTAAAGTGCAGATGTAATACGCAACGGCTCCACCATAACAAGAATAGCAATGTACAGTGAGACATTTAAGATTGTTTACAAGTCATTACTTTTACAATTAATTGGAATAGAATTTAAAAAAATATATTTTGATAAGAATATTTTTCTGTTAATCTTATGTCTGCATTTACATTGCTTAATGCATATCTACAGTATTTTGACAGGTCATATTTTTGTCCCATACTATGGTTATCACTGACAATCATTATGAATATGTATCCATATCGTCCCACATATGTAGATGTCACTGCTGAAATTTTGCTGTGTGTAATTGGCCGTCGGTCCTCTAAGCAGCATGAAAAACAAGACTTTTATTCAAAGGTTTATATATAGCCTCGAAAGCACGCAAAAAATGTCTACATGAGCGAGGAGAACTCGGCGTGGATTCTAACTTAAACACCTCTGATTGGCCATTGCGTTGAATAGATCATCAAACATGTCTGTGATTGGATGGATATTACAAAGCGATTCATTCTGTCAAGCTAAATTGTATGAATTATTTTTCAGTGGCATTTTGATGTTATAGCTCACAGTCTTTAATAATGATCGCATCACGTTGACGGTATCGTACATGACTGCACGGGCAGCAGGTGGATGCATGTGGTTTATTGAAGGTGTTAATCTGTTTAAAACCAAATATTATATTTAAATTTGACACTTTTTTTTTTTTTTTTTTTACCCGTTTTAATTTTTTAAAAAAATTATTTGATCAAACATTAATTGGCGGACCCCCTATTAAAGACCCTTGCTGTGTAAAGTGTAACAACAACAATCATCAGGCCGTTGGTGCCCTCCGCAGGCATTTGTTATAATACATCATGTACGTAAGTTGATTGTTTATATTATGTATATTACATTGTGAATTTTAAGTGTTTTTCAATAAAATCATATGATTACTTGCTTATGATAATTTATTTGAACCAATTATTATTGCCTCATTGTTATTATATATGCATTTTAAGTCATTTGAGTAAGGGTGCTCCATTTAGGTTTTTTTGGGCCGATTACCAGTCATTGGAAGTAGCATTGGCCAGTACGATCACCAATACCGGTCACTGAAATAATACTTTAAACAACAATGTATTTTAAGTATAAAAAAATTAAGAGCTGAGAAAGTTTTATGAATTGACAACTCTATTTATTGGCAAGCAACATGTGCAACACATTCCATTCCTTCTCTTAGAGGTGATGAGGAAAAGCTTAGAGTTTAACAAATATAGCATTCCTGTGAAATTAATAATAAAAATAAAAAACAGAACAGTGTTTATCAACAGAAAGTTATCGAATGTAAAACACTGCGTAGTCTTAACTGTTTAAAAATAAATATAGGTTAATCATATTAAATCTACTAAAGAGCAATAAATGGTTTTCTTTTTGTCCTGTGGTGTTTGATTTAAAGGGTTAGTTCACCCAAAAATGAAAATTGTCATTAATTACTCACCCTCATGTCGTTCCAAACCTGTAAGACCTTCGTTCATCTTCAGAACAAAAATGAAGATTTTGTTTTTAACAAACAAAAATAACGATTTTTATTCAACAATTTTGTTCTAACCTCTGTCAGTCTCCTACACCGTTTACATTGTAAAACCAGTGCAGCGCTCTCGAGATCTACGGCAGCCGATGCTGTTCACGTGAGCACCATGACGCATGCGTGTGATGACGCGGGAGCTGCACTGTTTTTACAACGTAAACTGCATAGGAGACTGGCACAGGCCAGAACGAAATTGTTGATTAAAGTCGTTATTTTTGTTTGTTTTTGTGCACAAAAGTATTCTTGTCGCTTCATAAAATTAAGGTTGAACCACTGGGGTCACATGGACTATTTTAACTGTGTTTTTACTACCTTTCTGGACCTTGAAAGTATTAATTAAATAGCTGTCTGTGGAGGGGCCTGAGAGCTCTTGGATTTCATCAAAAAATATCTTAATTTGTGTTCCGAAGATGAACGAAGGTCTTACGGGTTCGGAACGACATGAGGATAGTAAGTTTACTTTGTTTGTCCGTGTTCCACTCCATCTCTGATCTAGCTGATTTGGACGTTAAGTTTGGGCTTTTAGGGAGTAAGGAAAGAAAGTGCAGTGCTGTGAAAGAATGAAATGCACTAAAATATCACAGCCCTAGTTTCCTAGTGATGTTGTTGTGTGTTTTTTTTTTTTTTTTTTTTTTTTTTTTTAAGGATTCTTTGATTTAATTGAAATTAAAGAACAGCATTTATTGGAAAAAGTATTTTGTAACATTATAAATGTCTTTTTGTGCGTATTTCTGTTTTAACCAGATGATGGACAGCAGTCAGTCAATCAGATATAATATAAATGTTTATATCTTGGTTACATTTAAAAAAAAAAATAATTTTCTTCAGGACTGGCCTGAACGGGAAGAAGGCGGTTGGAGGAAACGCGTTGAGGGCGAGTCAGAATGGCGACGTCCTGTTCCTGACAAGTAAGTGATATCAATGTAATTGAAAAGTTGATGCAGAAGAACAAACAAGCTTAAAAAGATGACACGTATTGAGATTGTGTCCTTTTTTGGTAATTTTCTCCCAGGGACTGGCGTCAGGAAGGCCGTGAAGACCCTGAACGAGAAGAACGTGAGCGTGAACTGCCCTTCAGGAGAGGCGGAGAAAGTTCTCGTCGTGGCGGCTCAGATGACAAAGGACTCCGACGTGGCTTTGATGACGAACGAGGCCCACGCCGGGAAGGTGATGATGACCGTGCACCCAGACGGGCCTTTGATGATGATCGTGGGCCAAGGAGGGGCTTTGACGATGTCCGAGGTCCCCGGAGAGGCGATGACGACCGTGGACCAAGGCGTGGAATGGACGATGACCGTGGCCCCAGACGAGGTGATGACGATCGTGGCCCAAGAAGAGGCTTTGATGATGACCGTGGACCCCGTAGAGTCATGGATGAACCCAGAGTGCCTCGACGTGGGGCAGATGATGACTGGGGCCCCAGAAGAGGAGGGGATGATGATAGGGGAAGCCGCAGGGGTATGGATGACTCTGGCCCACGTCGTGGAGATGACGCTCGACCCTGGAAACCTCTTGGGAGACCAGGTGTGAGCCCAAATGGTATTTGCATATATTTTCTTGCTGAGGAGCAGATTGCCAAAAATGTGTTAAAGGGGTCATATCACAAGGAATCTAATTTTCCTGTCACGATGCAATGGAATTCAATGTAATGTAATCTTCTGTTATTGAAGGATGGAACAGTTTAAACCCACAACTCGAACCCAAAACAAAATGTTTGGGTGGAGGGGGTTGGTGGCTAGTTACTGTTTGATGATTGAAATTTCGAAATGGTCTGGCAAAAAACTGCTAAATGTTACATTTACTACTACATTTATTTAATTCACTGATTGCTTCTGACAGCGCTGCACAAGCTTGCGGCGCCATCTGCGGAATGACCATGACTCTTTTAACCATTTCGTGTTTGATCAGTGAATTTACAGTTAGTTTTGTTAACTGTATTCAGTTCAGTTGCAGTCTATAAACTTTTTTTTTTTTTTATATATAACTTGTGCGATTACTTTATGTAACCTGTTGGAGGTGGATGGAGAGAGCGAGAAAAGGCTCGGGAGGAAAGCTGGGGACCTCCTCGTGATACTGACCGTGATGAAGATGGTGGTGAGCGTGAAGATGACCGTACCGAGGGAGATCGATTTAGAGATCGCCGCCCTCCCAGGTGAAAATATAATGCAACTTTACATTTTATAAAATTGAATCTATATGAAAAATAAACCTTTGTATGAAGGCTTTTCTGTTTTGAACACTGATGTGCAGGGTCTCCGCTGGCCTTTAAAGTGTTTGATAATTTACTGAACTTAAGACATTTCAAGGTCATAACAGTTCTTAAATGTTATAACAAAAGTCTTAATTATCATTTTAAGAGTACTTGAATTTGGGGACAGAAAAAGAGAGATCACGCTAAGGCCTAAACTGTTTATTAAACTTCTAAATTCTGACTTAAATCTGAGAGCAGTTCCGAGCATGTATGCCTAGTGATCGCTTATGATCTACTGTTAATGAATTAAAAATCTTTACTTTAAAAGTCCAGTAAGTTTAATATGAATGTGTGTGCATGTGCAGGGAAGAAGGGAGCGGCTGGAGAAGAGGAGGTGGTGGTGATGAGCAGAGCAGTTGGCGTGATTCTCGTCGTGAAGACTTTGACCGTGGTGAACGCCGTGACATGAGGGACCGCAGAGATGACCGAGATCGTGAACGTGATAATAGAGCCCCCCAAAGAGACCAAGATGAAGGTTAGAGTCTTATGATCTGCCTTAAATATACCTTTAATAGTGCAGTTAGAATTTTTTTTGTTCAATTACGTTGCACATAAAGAACTTGAACTTGACTGATTTGATTTAGAATGTACACTTGTTTGAGATGAAGACACTATCAGTGACCAAGAAAAAGCTGTTTTGTAGAGTTGGATCATGACTGACCAGAGTTACTAATAGCAATGATGACAATGAGTTTACTTTTATTTACAGCTTTTCAAGCACTTGTACAAAACTAAACCACAAAAGTACATCTAACAGAACAAGCAAACTCAAGCAGCAGCTACAAATGCATGCCATAACAGTGTAAAACACTGGCAAACACTGCCTAATGAACAAAGTCTGAAAACTACAACTGAATCTATTACGTTTTTCCAAACTAAACAAGATGAGCAATTCTGGTTTAAAGTGGCAGAAGTAAAAAAAGGGGGGTAGATTTCATGCATCCACAACAGTAGGTATCAGTATAAGACCTCTGAGACAAAGAGTCAGTGAAATGTGCTTAGGGCACCTTTTAAGAGGTCAGTTTCTTATCTTTTTTCTTAACTCAAAGGTGGTTCATGGCGTCGTGGTGGAGATGAGCGACGGGAGGAGCGCAAGGAAGAAAGAGATGCTCCTCCCAGACCACGTGAACGGGACCGTGAGGGCGGTGAGAAGAGTACCTGGCGCTCTGACAAAGATAAGGAAATCCCTCGTCGGACCAAGAATGAAACGGATGACGATGGCTGGACCACTGTCCGCCGCTAATACTGAAGCATACATTTTTTTGCTTGATGTTGTACTAAGCCTTGATGTGTTCTCTAATCAGTACAGGTCACTGCTTACATTAACATGAAATGCATAAAGCTTTGCCATAGAACTACAACACTTAACAATGGGGTTTCAAACATGGCAATTTATATTTCATCCCTTTTTAAAAACTTCACCTTGCATTTGAAAAGTAGCTCATTCCTTTTGTTATGCATGCTTAGAGGATTAAATTGGTCACACAAAATTATGTAGATGTTTTTTTTTTTTCTTTGAGGTGCGGGTGTTGTAGAACATGAACGTTTTTGCAGACATGACCTCAGGTGTAGTGCTGTGGTTTTGAGATGAAATCATCAGGTTATCCTTACAGCTGTGTCCATGCTGTAGTTGCTGCTTATGCTGTGGTTGTATGCCCTCAAGAAATATGAAAAAAATCTTTATTAATAAAGTTGTTTGCTCATTAAGTGACTTTCAGTTATTATCATACAGAAGACGACAATAGCATGCTTTTTGTGTCATAAATGGAACTGGCTGGAATAAGAATCTGGTTATTTGAGTAGTCTTATCGGATTTTCAATGGTTGAATAATTTTTTTTTTTTTTTGCCACTAGGTGTCACCTAAATCTCAGCAACTTTTTCTGAAGCTTTAGACGTCTCTCTTAATGAATAAACCAAGAACAATTAATCCGATTTCTATAATCTACTCATTTATGCTGTTAGTAGAAAACAATAGCATGTAATACGCTGCTGTTGGTCCTCCTGAGCGATACATTAAAAGGTTTAGTAAATAAACTTTGCGTCTATTGTGTTTTTTGGTGGCAAATGGGACAAAAAAAATTACCTAACAATGGCATAATCTAGTCTCAAACTCGATTAAGATGGCCTTTTTCTTTCAGGAAAGTTTTTGGTGGTACGTCCTCTTTTTTTAAGACGTTAAAAGACTGGCTCTTGGTTAAACTACCGGGTAGGAAGACCACACGCACACGTTGATAAGAGGTAATCCTCGGTAAACCTCATCAATGCGAGTTCTTAGTTTCATGCGAGGGCTTCTTTGGATCGTGATTCTTCCCGCTGCGAGGGTGATAAACTTTTGCTCGCATTATATCATTATGCAGAAAGAAAGAGAGAAACAATTATGTTAGAGGTCTTTGTTGCATTCTAGTGGAAAATCCACAATTAAGGCCAATAATCCCACCATTGGAGCCTCAAATTCCCACGCAAGAGGTTATGAACTCCCAAACTAGATTAGACCCTTATATGTGCTAAAACCTGTTTTGTGAAGTTGAGCACGGGTCACCGTGTGTAAACTCCGCGGACCTCGAGCTGGAGGGGTGCTGCTTGTGAATATCGCTGTGCATCTGCCACCCAGTGCCTATCAATGTCCTGAGATTGTCGTTTCAACTGATTCTTTTCTGACAGAATTTCATTGACTACAGACATTTGTTTGAAGGACACTCAGCATTTATACTTTTGTAGTAAAAAAAATCTCCTAGGTATAGGCTAGGTTTTCGTCTTGTTCCAGCCATTTAACTGGAACGTAACTCAAAATCATGTTTAATACCTAGTTTATAAGCATTTTATAGTCTCGCAGAACCAAATCGAATTTTAAAAATAGATACAATATAACCCTTATCGGACATAGGCCTGTCACTGGCAGCATTTCCGAATCATAGTCGCAAAGTATAGACTACAAAAAATGACGGCCATCAAGCGGCATGCAAAACTGGAAAATTACGATAATGAACATGAGATGAAAAAATGTTTAATAGTGGGGTTGTAAAGTCTTCCAGTTGCACTGTACTTAATGGTCTAGGACATTATTTTACATGGCTTAGGCTGTGTATTTCACACATGTGGCTTTTGTAAGAAAGCAATATTCAAACTGATAAATGCTAGCTGTCAAATGCTTCATCGAGTTTGGCGTTCCTATGAAAATGGCTAAAACATCTAGGTGATCAAATATTTCGTTGACTATTCATTTCAAGGCGGAATTCGAATCTTTTCATAATTCTGACAAACATTGCATACTCAATAGAATTATTGAACTAAATGTTGATTAGATAAATATAAACGTATAGCAACAATTTCTGAATTCATTTCCTATTGGCCCACATTATATTTAATGCGTTTTAAGTGTGAATAAAATTCTTGAATTTAAAAATGCAAATCATTAGAAAAACAAAAACCCGAGAGGCATTTTGTCAAAAAATGCTTACTTGTGGATAGGTCTGTGCTTACAAGTTATGCATGAAGTGAAAGGAGCAGCTCTGGGAGGTAATTCTTGTATTGGAATTGATAGGTCTTGCACACTGAATAGATGATTGTGAAGCCTGCAGTTTGACGAATATAATTCAGCTGACATTTCCATTGCAATGCTCTTCGAAAAGCTGTTCATGGGCGTCAGTTACATTTCATAACATCTTTTCAAAAGCAATCCACATAATTATTGCGTATCCGGCACATTTTTGAAGGATGGATCAAATAAATTGTCGAATAAAACTCAATGCGCTTTTGTCTTATTATTAGGTCTACGTCATCGGCGACTTTTTAACATTTATTCTTTATACTGCAAAAATCACTAGGTTTTGGAGACTAAAACGATGTGCTGATATTGATCAAGTGTTAGTGTTTTTGATAGCATGTACATATGAACAATACATAGGCCTATTGCACTGGAGCAAGATCAATTGAAATGCCTACGTATGGAGTAAATGGTGAGACCTGAAAAGTTAAACAGCTGACAATAATTTATTATTATTATTAGCCTATTATTATTATTACTTCGCTTGTTGTATTAACATTTATTTACTTTTTTGTGTTATAGTCCCGCAAAGTGTTGCAAATGTTTAGTCGCCTATAGCCTATGTAGGCTAATGCTGGGTTGATTTTGATCAAGTGAATTTAATTGCGGGATTTGAATGTTTTCGGCATACAGCTTGTCATGAGCTTGTCATTCTTTGTTCACGGGAGACCGGTATAGAAACATCACTAACTGCAGGTGGACGATGAATGAAGACTTTCAAAGTCGTTTAATGTCATCGAAAGGTGTTAAACATGCGCTAACGATAAATGTCCTGGACTGTAATTTTCCTGGGGAAAAAAAGGAATTAGCAATGTAGACAAGCGAGACAGTAAAACTTTGCTTTCTATTGCTGCGACCGGCTGTGAAGCCTACATCCAAGAATTGTCGGAAAGTGCACCTTGTAAAAGTACCAGTTGGTGTCGCACTATCCTTACACTTCAGTGTGCAGATCTAAGAGCATCTGATTCCCTTCGAAGAGCAGCAGATCCTCATCCAACACATTCCATTTTTTTCCTTTAAAGTGCAACGCTGAATCATAATGTAAAATATAAAAATAGATTTTAATAGCCTCATATGCCTTATTTAGCAAATTCACAAAGGACAGACGTAAAATTTATGTCACTTTTTCTCGTTTCTTTTGCCGTTTTTCTCCAAAAATGTCTGCTTACATCAGCAAACGATTAATTCATAATTAAAATCGCAATGTTTTGTCTTATTTATGTGTGGCCGAGGAAACTGAAGTTAAAGAAAATATCAGCTGTTTGTTTGAGTCCAAAAGTGTACCAAAAGTGCGATAACAATAGCCATCCGAGGATTTACTGCACGGAAGAGCAGGCGAGCAAAAACTAAGAGTGACCTTAACTCCACATGCTAAAAATAGCCTCGTACGAATTAAATATTGAATTAATAGCTAATTGTTTATAGCTGTCTGTCCTACGCATGAAGATTCGGGATTCTTTCTGGAATCAAGAAATCACTTGAATATTTGAGCAATGATTATAAAAACTAAAAAGTATAGGGTTCTTGAATCCGACACACCGAGATACACAACAATGTATTTGATAATAAATTAGACGCAAGCAAAATAGACCAACATAATAATAAATAGGCCTTATATATTTGGATTTATTATTATTATTATTATTATTATTAATTATTAAAATTTTAATTAATTAAAATTAAACTACTAATCTGGTAAAAGCTAAAGGGAAAGGATAATAGATGTAAGAATAATCCGTTTTATACAATGCAGCATGAGTATTGAATCGTGTACGGCGTTGGCTATATTGTCATGCTGCGTTCGTAAGTTAAACCAATAGCTGATATATTGTTCATTTATTTGAACAAATGGGGGTGTTTAGCTATAGGCAAAATTATTCAAGTTAACAATGACCGTGGGAAAATGTAGAAGTATTTAGTAAACATTTAGGCTAATAATTAATTCCCACATTGCGCAGGGCTCACTGCCGTGCCATAAAACATTACATCAAACGCGAGTTTTTAACATGGAAAAATTCAGAAGAATAGCTTTTTATTTATTTAGTTTATTTTACTAGTAGGCTATATTATATATAACGGTGGAAAATGAAGTGTAGAAATTTTGCTAAAATGCTTCCGTATTTTTATAGGCTACTAATATGGCCTACATTTGCCTTCATTTGCACCCAATAATATGTTAAGCCATTGTAGTGCTGTATGAGATGCATCTGAGGTAAAAAGAATAAAACGTTATTAAGATATCACCGAACTACCTCACACCCTGCAAAAAAGACTCTAAACCCAAGAGATATCGCGTTGTCAGCTGTGCATACCTGAACTTTTGAGATGCAGAATGCACATTAGTAACCCATAATGGGATTGAACTCGGCTAATTTAATGAGTAGTTAGAAGGTAATAGACTCTTGTAGTCATACGACAAACAAACAGGGCTGAAAATATTGTCTGTGTCTAATAAGCCTCATCCTTGTCTCCTGGCCAATAGAGAAAGAGAGTCTCTCATCCCTAAACTAATCACAAACTCATCGGAGAAAATGAAAACGCGGAGAGACAATACAGAGGTGGGCGTTAGACAGGCCCCCCGAACTGACTGCCAGAAAAGTACCTTCAAGTTTGATATTAGCTACACAGAGATTGCCATTTGATTCTTTTCTGTTAGAATTTCATTGATTACAGTTTTTTGTTTGAACGACACTCCGCATTTATACTTTTGTAGTCAAGTACAAATCAGCATGTGTAGTTAAACATATAAACGTGCACTGATTAAGCACTGAGGCACAGCGTGTGTAAAAGCGTCGTTATGCCCTGTGTGCAACACAAATACATGCTGAAGTACCTTGAGTCTCTCAATGGGATCAGCTGCGTATGTAAATTGCTCCACAGCTCTGTTTCTGGGCGAATCCGTTCCGTTTTGCTTGAATCCGCCTCTCCGTGCTCGTTCGTATTGACGCACTTAAAGACTCTTCCCTCAACCTTAAGGCGAGCGGCAGCGACCAATCACCAAGCCATTACAGGCTTCAGAGGAAACTGTTTATGTGACTCCAGAGCTAATTAGGCTCATGAACTAACAAATCGCTAGCACAACTGGTGAGGAACCGATCACATTCATGGATTGTCTGGAGAAGTCGGCCACCTCTCTCACGATGTGTTGAGCTGTGTGCTTTTGAAAGATTTTTTTACCCTTTCTTTAGCTGCCACTAACTTGTCTCTTGCTGACAAAACTTTGGTCTTGGGTGTGGAGTATTTTTTAGTGCTAACGCGTGTACCGTTTTCACTTAAACTGGGGAATCTTGACTGGTGAACCATGTTTCAACCCACACCGAAGAGGTGTTTTACCATAGAGTCTTTGGTAGCGAAGGATAATCCTTTGCCAGCGTCGAGATCCGAGGAGCCCATACGACCAGCGGCGCTCAGCTATGCAAACTCAAGCCAGATGAATCCATTTTTAAACGGCTTTCATTCCAGCGGCAGGGGCGTCTACTCAAACCCGGACTTGGTGTTCGCTGAGGCTGTTTCACATCCTCCTAACTCCGCCGTCCCAGTCCATTCAGTACCTCCTCCTCATGCTTTGGCTGCTCACCCACTGTCGTCCTCGCACAGTCCGCACCCTCTTTTCGCAAGCCAGCAAAGGGACCCTTCAACTTTTTACCCGTGGTTGATACATAGATATAGATACTTGGGTCACAGATTTCAAGGTAAGTTCCTGCAAAATATTTTATTCGCCAATTATTTTGACCAGTCGTCTAGAGAAAAAAAGGCCACACGGCCCAAGGACACGGCGGGTTTTCATTGATAATTAGCTAAATGTCACTTTTGTGCTATATATTAGAAATACTAAAATTAATGCTATCGAAAAAAGTTTATACCCATTTTATTGTATCGAAATATGGGCTACTGTTGTGAAGTAGGCTATGGCAGTATACAACGGTTCTCAGTAAATTTCTTGAAGAAAGAAACCTGGCTTTATTTCATATAGGCTATACTAAGCTGGTTAAAAACTCAAGTAAAGTATTTATAACTTTCGTATTTGATTTTTTTTAGTAATTAAAAATATTTATTTTAACAGTTTTAAATAGGCTATTTATTTTAGCGTAGCCTAAATGGTTTCTATCATTTTAAAAGAATTAATATGATAAAACATACAGAATGCAGTTGAATTTAAGTGAAAAATCTATATTACAAATAATACGCATTCATATCACTAGTAAAAAAGCTTAAGAGCAACGAATTAATTTATAGAACGGAAGTTTATTTTCCGTTCGACTGTTTTTTTTTTCTTCTGGTAAATGAGAATTTCGCCTTTATCTGAAAGTGGTTATCTGGTTCCTAAATGTTGTAAAATTGTGATCTCATTTCCCTTAAAAATGATTATTAAACGTTAATAAATATGATACTATCGTATTAATACATATGTTTCCTATCATACTACTAAATTAACCATACATATTATAGCAAATAAAATTATTTTTATTTTATTTTACTTTTGTAATATTAAATATGGGAAAACATTTGTCATCCCAGCTGTTAACCGAAACACTCGTAATGAAAACCTTTATTTACCACTGTTCAAGATACTCAAGGCCATTGAATTAGTTCGAGAATGTTTCAGTTCTGAAATAAAAACAGTCGCAGCCTATATTTCTGTGTGTTTTATTTACAAGTGTAGGAAAATAATATTGTGAGCATCATATTTTGAAAGATTACCGGTAAATTAGCATTACTTTGTCTCTCTTTTGAATTTGCAACAAAACTGTAATTAGAGCACATCATTTTTTTCTGTTTTTCTTCTGCCTATATTTCTATTTGAGAAGACCGGGTAATTGTAATATTATTGCAGACAATATTTTTAGTAAGATGTTGCATTCTGTATAATGTTGTAACACTTCAGGTCCTATAATAGGCAATTATTTCATAGGAACAGAATGAATGTAGTCTAACAATTGTATCGAAAATGTAGGCTATGCTAATATTATGGGAGACTATGGGTTTTGATTATCATCATTTTCATTACAGGAAACGAAACGAGTCCGGAAAGCTTCCTATTGCACAATGCACTGGCAAGAAAGCCCAAAAGGATTCGTACAGCTTTTTCACCATCACAGCTACTACGGCTTGAACATGCTTTCGAAAAAAATCATTACGTCGTCGGTGCGGAACGAAAACAGCTCGCTCACAGCCTTAGCCTCACAGAAACTCAGGTAAGAAGATGTTTACCTGTCTTCATTAGCTTGTACAGCCATATGCGGATGTGCGCATGGTGCTGTGGATATTATGCGGCCTAAATAACAACTGAAATCAATAGGCTAGTCCTTGAAACGGCTCGGCCTATACATGTAATCATATAGGTAATGTTTGCATCACAAAAATGCAATAATGAATGATTTAATAAACAATTAAAGCCTTTAAAATTAATTTTTATGTAGGCTAAATATATTTTTTTTTAGCGTTTATTCGTTCTCTTTGTCAGCATATTTATGTAGTCGCAATGAGTATTGGCATAAGTGGCCTATGTTGCCTATAGCCTACTATATATTTATTATTTGTACAGATTTTGATTTCTAGTTGATTATAACAGAAAATGTTGTTTTGTTTAGCGCTTGGTTTTTTGGCAACCACGTGCGGAAAGAGCTAAGCATTGTTCTAAAAGCTTAATGGTTTGGAGTGAGTTAAATCCACCATTTCCAATTCACCCCGGGTTTTTTTTTTTTTTGGTTTGGTTTGGTTTGGTTGAACGATTCCGTTTTAGGCAGAGGGCTCTTGTGGACAATGTTTGGCTATTAACCAGTTAACCGTTTTAAATGGACACTTAAAAGAATGAGGCGGATTCTATGAATTTCCCTAACCATATTTAAGATCGTATTTGCGCGTATCGTTCAGTGGCCCGGTCGGAGTCTATTGTCCCAGTGACAGCACCGGCCCTTTTCTAAACGGCGCCTTTCTGAAGAGCAAGAGAGAGAAATGGACTACGAGCCACTTCAATGCTTCAATTAGCTTCCTGAAAGCACATTAAATGTGCCTCACTTGCCAAGTTGTCAGCTTTATGGATGATATGAATGATAAAGGTGATGAATTAAGCTAAAGACTGAACTTTACCAATGTATGCTAATAAAAGGTTTACGGGGATGTATAATATGTAGGAATGAGGGGGGTGAATTGTAAATAGGTCAGCTAACATACCGATCCGCGATAAGTTTCACTGGTATCATACTATTATGTACACTCACATGCTGGTTGTACTGAGTTCATTTCCGCTCATCAGTTAAGTTTGAGTTTGAAGTAGCAGCAGGGAATGGTAGTGATGATTCAACCTGTCGTTAGTAAACAGGTCAGGTGCACTTTAAAAGGAAAGCCATTCCTGACATATCAGTAATATTGTATTTAATAGGCTACCTCATTTAAATTCTTTATGTTGCTTTAATTTATTCAAACCGAAGACACTAAATGAAAGTCGGCAAATGCTCTCGCTACTAGACTGACCAGATACCAGATACCTGGCAGTTCTTTGTCCGTCTAGCCCTAGTTATTCTTAAGGCACGTTAGTGATACTTTCTGTTATGCCAACTCTCTTTGTTTAATTGTTTTATTCAGAGACCATGTTGTATTTTACGCTGATTGTTTTTTTTTCTTTCTTTTCCTCACCACAGGTAAAAGTTTGGTTTCAGAATCGAAGGACGAAGTTCAAGCGTCAGAAATTAGAGGAGGAAGGGTCAGATTCACAACAGAAAAAGAAAGGAACTCATCACATAAACCGATGGAGACTGGCCACAAAACAAGGAAGCCCTGAGGAAATTGACGTCACCTCAGACGATTAAAAGACTTAAACTGTTCGAACCCGGGACAGCGGCGTGGCTTGAAGGATGTCACGGATAAGGATGCTGTGTACTGACAGAGGGAGAGGGTAAAGCCAATATCACATTTTGATTCTTCGAGATCGGCAGCTTGAGGGTGAGAGATCCTGTTGGTGGCACTGCTGTCACTACAAGGGAACTGTCAATAATTTTCACGTTGCCAAGGCAAGGTGATTGACAGGTATTACATGCAGCCCCCCGCCCCCATCACCACACTTACCCGCACCACCTCATCACCACTATTACAAAACATAGCTCAAATGCGTATAGGACATTTGCACTTCTGAGGGGTTTTTTCCCCTCTCGTTTTATTTTTTCAAGACGTGAACCTTCCACATCAAGATACCAAAATATACAGCTGTTTTTGTAAAACTTGAAATGCATGGTAGAGCAATGAATTTTTGGTAGGTTAATTAATTTGACCTTTTTTTCAAAGTAAATTTGTTTTGATTCGATTTTTAATCTGAGAAATGTTGTGTGCTTTTTTTTTTTTTTTTTTTTTTTTTTTTTTTTACAACAGTGTGAAGTCTTTGAATTTATGATTCTCGTGTTAAAGTGATTGTGAAAACAATATGAAGTAGCAGTGCTGCGTTATAGTGTTTTTAAGGAGTAAAACAAATTTAAAACCAGATTATAAAAAAAAGAAGTTTACCACATACAATAGTAATTCTAATGAAAATTCTCCATGACATTCCTTAAAAATGAAGCTTTACCATGACTCCGTAATCTTGGTGCGAATATATGATCGGGACTCGCCCCTCCTGTAAAGAGTTGCCTCGAAGGATTAATGCAAGAATTGACGGCCGCCTAGGCAGCAAAACTTCAAGCACTGAGCGTATTCCATGTATAGAGATACTAAAAGCTAATGTTTATGTTAAATCGTCTTTTACAAGAATGTAAATAATTTTGTGTTTGTGTTAAGTTTGCTACAATTTTAACACAAAGTATACTTCCAAGAAGTATGTAATTGTCAATATTTTGTCAATAAAGTTTTATCAATATGTTGCTCAGAATAAAATTAAAGCCTTTTTGTTTTTACAAAAAGATGCCAAAATGAAACGTTTGCCCTGTATAGTAAATGGTTTAGGATGCATTGTATTATATCTGTTTTAGAAAATCATTATAGGACAATATTGTATGGGTTGCACTGACAGTTCTCTTCTTTTTGGTCCCTTGGTGTCTTTGTCATTTAGGACAAACAGGCGAGGTATCATAGTTGTATCACTATTCAATGGAGTTATCAATGGAATATGCCACCAGCTGTGTAATTAATGCGAGCATATAAAGTATGTTACGGGGAAACGGACTAGTTAAAATGTAACACAAATAGAATGCTAACAACGGACTTGAGCTCGATTTTTCCAGAGCGAAGTGCTTGTTTTTTTCTTGCCTCATTTGCCGCTCAGTCTGATAGACTGGCATTAACCAGTTTTATTTCCATTGGTAGACGAGCAGCGTCTGGTCTGTTCAAGCTACAAAGAGTCCTGCGAGCTTTTGTGAAAGTGCAAATCAGTTTAGGCAATTATCATACGAGTAATATGTGGGGGAAAGGGGATGCATTGCCCAGTGGTCCACTTTAATCTGTTAATCCGTGGATCCAAGGGGGCCTGGTTGGACATAATTTAGTACAATCTGACTACCTCTCACAACGCGATAAGAGAAGGTTTGCAATGTGCCGCAAAATAGAAGCTTTGTTTCAAATCTTGTCGGCAGCAACGGATGGAATGTATCTAGCCTTCGTTTTCAGTTCTTGTATTTTTTTATTTTTTATTAGGCCTAGTATATGCATAATAGGCTATAGAAAGCAAATATTCATTTTATATTTAGCTATATGTGAAAACACGTCAATGCATCCATTACCTTATTTTGCATTCATTTAAAAAACACAATATCACCAAATAATCGACTTTTTATAAATAAAATTGCATAAACAATACTATTATTTGCGTGACAAAATATTCCGAAATACATAGATTGCTGAGCGTTTTCGTGTTGTCCCCAAAACTTTTAATCGTAGTTTGATAAAGGTTAACATTTTCTATACATGCACATTCTATATAAGGGGATTTTTGAACAGTCTGTGGACTATAACAGCAATAAAAAAAATCTGCGGAGAATACTATTAGCTTTGAAAACCCCCTAAAAGCTTTATTACAAACCCAGCTTTGAAATAGAAGGATTAGAAGGCTGAAAGGGTCCCACAATAGTTAGAAGAAAAGGTTTCATGCTAATGAGGTTAATGCCCTTTGTATCTCCGGACTCCACAACTTCATTACTCCTATCTCGGGCAACACCGAGCGGCTCAGAGCCCACAATCCACTCGAGCTGTTCCCTACCCTGCCTAAAGAAGGATTTGATAGCAGCCCTGTTCAAACTAGATAATTATATCTTTTCAAGTTGGAATTAAGATAAAGAAAGTGCAGTGAAGGCGGTGAGCCTTGATCCGCTGCAAACAAATTTGGCGCACTTTCTCCCTCCGTTGTGCCTCAAAAGACAGGACACCCCCTCGTTACCGCTTGCTCCCCTTTTATTAGTTTTGCATTGCCGATTTAAATGCGACTGGTGCTTTGCATTTAATGCTGGACAATTAGCTGAATTTAAAGGAGGGAAATTATATTTCACTGAACAGAACAGGCTTAGAAACTTTTTATTATTTATTAACATTATTTGAGTTGAGAAGACTAAATTAAGTCCCAGTAAGTGTGCAAAATATAGATAAAATGTAAGGTCATTAGTGAGCCGAAGTAGGTTATAATGCATTCTATTCTATACATTAGCCTGTTTTCAAATATATGCAACGTTTAATTCGATTATTCACATTATAATCAACTCATGTGTTTAAATTATTCATAGATACGTTTCATTATTCTCAAAAAGTGAGCGGTGGACTGTGACTTCGACCTTGTATAGGCTAGGCCTATTAATCGATTTGCTTTTCTAAACAAGCATACGGGCCATGGGACTCGCTGTATTGAGAACCTCCTGACCCGCTTAAGTTACCCCGTGCTGCGATAACTTGTTTCAGAAGCAACATTAACTTAAATGTTCAACAACGCCACGCTTATGCAGAGGGAAAACGATCAATCACAGAGGGCCATTGCCATGATTCATCATACAGTGAGGGGAAAAAAAGTTGGTGTAACTTGCTTGCAGTGGTTTCTGAAATTGAGGTCTGGGTTTTAAACAGGTGAAAAACCTGCGCCATACGAGTGATGTTAAATAATTACCCGTCATTTAAAACAGCCTCTTATCAAATAACCCCAATGACCCAAAACCTCTAATCTGCAATTACTAGCTTTAATTACGTCCGCTGATCCCACTAAAAGGCGGTTTTACAGTACGGTGGACGGTCTGCGCTGGTGTGCAAAATAAAGTTATGCCTTGATTAAAAAACTACATTATAGCAACTTATAATGTATTGCACCAGATACTGATGTAAGATTAGCCACCCTTGAAAAATTAAAATGTATAATGGAGATTGATGTACAGTACAGCTTGTCCTCAGTTCCACTTCAATTTATTGACAGTTGGCAAAAAAAACAAAAAAAACAAAACATAATAGCTGTCTTTTGATCAAAGGTCCTGCACCGTCCTAAATTATTTGCAGGCTTATGCTTTATAGTCTCGTTTAACTATTTGCAGAGGGCCGCGTTCCAGTTGCAACTGGCCACTAATGTTGGGCTGAGGTGATATTTATAGCATGGACTGAAATGTGACGTCAAACACAATCTATCCAGTTTCACAAATTGCTTTTGAAACTGATCCTTGTAATGGGAGAATCAACCCCCTCACAATTCCCGCGGCCTTGCCATAAGATACAGCGATAAATATACAAGACTAATGAGCAATTACAAAATAATCACCCTTTAAAATAGTTACAAATTAAATATCATCATCTTCAGTTTCTCGTTTTATTATTAACGAAGAAGAGGCCAATGAGTTTCCATTCTTAAAATTATTTAAGAAGACGGAACATGCAGACGGTGAATTGCGCCGAGTAGGCACAACTTCTAGAAGACGCATAGGCTACGGGTAACAGTATGAAGATAATAAAAGTGCGGTGAGAATGTTAACCGATTTTATAGGCCTTCATTTTTGCATCCTCGGTCAAGTGCATTGTACTTATCTTTTGGCAGCTGTCAAATCCAACCCTTTGCATGAAGGCTCCATCCCGCCCCTTCACTAAACACACAAATATCAATGGATCAAAGGGAAAACACGGGTGAGACTTTATCGAGCCCGCAGCGTGAGATTCAGGGCTTACCTTTGCCTTGTTATGGCTTTCACCTGCATTACTATGATGGCACAAAACGTAATGTCATTGACAAATTTAAACAGCATTACATTTTCCGGCTTTTTCATCCGCATTGAAAAGTCGGATCTCATTTACAGAATACAGAGATGCCAAAACGTGTTAAAAATCTATTGCTCGAATAGGCTATCGATAGCCTATATAATGGAAACTGTTTGACACTATTATTAGGTGAATGCATTAGTCTCGCAAATGTGGTAAAAGACCATTGTATGGATTTTTCCCATAGATCGTATTAAGTAGAACATAAACATAGACCTACATTGTGTCTACAGCTGTACAAAGATGATAAACTATGGCCGCAACTTTCGCCAGTTGACTATGTCCAAAAAATTGTCTTGACCCCATATAGGCCTACATAGCGTGAAAATATGCCAAACATCAAATGCATGTAATCAAAGTAAACATTTATGGATAGCCTATGATAAAAAAATGATTTGAGCTTTCGGAAGTAAAAAAATAAATATTTTAAGACAATGAGCAAGAAATACAGCACAGCCCAACTGAGATGCACGTGATAAAATATAAGAAGATGGTTGTAGCACGCACTGCGGATTATTTTAAGGGACCCTGGAATTATTTAGCTATTCCTTTGTGCTGTTTTGGTCGACAGTTTAACAGATCCAATGCATTTATAACTGCAATCAATCACCAACGTCCAATATATGGCTGCCATGCTGAACCTGCCATCGTGGAGGAGGAAGAGCAAGTGGGAATAGCACAATCTCTCTCAAATTCTCTTTGTTAACTTTACTGGTAAAATCTAATTGAAGGGTAATTTCTTATGAAATCACTAGAATTCTTATCAAGGTAGGACTAAAGTTAAGCCTTGTCATCTGTCATGTAAATTTGGATTTATCAAGTGGCATGCACAGACTGCGGAGTATTGTTTAAAAAGGGATTTTTGCCAGCAAAAAAATTCTAAATTTATAATAAAAGTGTGTTTTTCTTGTATATAGGCCTAGTGTTAAATGGCCTTGCAATTATAATAGTAGGCCTAATTTATTTATCAATAATCATTCAAAGTTTCACGCAACATACATGAGTGATTTTCTGTTTACTTTATGAAAAATATTTAGGTGCTGGTTAGGTAACTAGCCTATATGATTTTGGTAAACGTTATCGGATCAAGTATAGCCTATCAGTGCAACTAGCGTTCTACCTTTAAACTAGCCTACTGCTTCTTGGAAAGTAAAAGCAGAGACAACTGTACACATGTAACCTCTGGATGATATAAAGGACAGAAATCACTTAACAGCTCTAACAATCTATAACTTTAGCTTTAAAATAAACAATCTCCAAATCTCATCACTGTTATGGATCGATCTCACAGACAGCCCACTTGTATATTTTGGTGTCTGAAGAAACGTATAGAGAGCGAGTGAGCGAAAGATGGGAGCTCACACTGTACGCACACATCAACACAGACTGTAGGCCTAGAAACAGACCTGTACCACTTAGACCTAGGCTATAGTGTCTAAATAACGGAATTTTAACAATACTGTAAACACATAGTGTAAGTCGGTCAGTTTGTCAGGCAGCTTGCTGCGGTATCTTGGATCTGCTGCATGAGCCTCGCATATGGATTGAAACTAAATTAACACTGGAATTCGTCCCAAGTGCACTGCCTTGCGTATTGTAAAGCAATGCACGACTTTTGAAAGTATCACATTAGTGTTGTGGTTATTACAGCTTATTTAATGTAGCTTCTTCAAATGAAATTATATTTGAGTCTTTTACGGAGGAGCCGTAAGCCGAGCTTGCAAGTGCAAACGTTTTTTCAAGTTAAAGTTTGTTTCTGAGTTTAGGCTTTGTGATAATAATAATAATAATAATAATAATAATAATAATAATAATAATATAACAACAACAATAATATTAATAATACTTTTTAAAATGACATTCCCTTTAAAGTACTAATGTATTCCACATGGCAGGACTGTACACCTGATAAAATATATCTGGGGCCTCGCTGTTTGGAAAATTCTCGATTCGTTCCCTAAATAAAATAAACAATGGCTTCACTAAATATATCACATGTGTTGCCTTATTGATTCGCCTCGTCTACTGCCTTCGTGGGCACTCTCATGGCCTCTCATATGTTGCCTAAGTTGATAGTATGCTAACACTATTCATTGTGTGTTTTGAAATAGCCTGACCATTACCGAAGTCAGCCTTGATTTAGACACACGTTGTGGCGCACTGAAATAATTGCAATGGCTATTTTGTCTGCAGATTTTTTTCGTTTACATAGGCCTAGAATAGAATATATTTATGACAATTAATGAGCGGTTGATGTTAAACGTATCTTCAGGCTGAAATTCTATTACCACAATTTTTTTTTAGTTAATGTCTTGAATTAATGTCAGAATTACATTCTGTCTTGACAATTTTAAAAGTTATTTTTCAAGATACATTGTTGATCTGTATTATCTGAAATGTTTGATATCTTGCTTTATGTGCACTGCTCAAATTGTTTGTAAACTAACACACACACACACACACACACACACACACACACACACACACACACACTTTGTGCCTTTATGTTTTATGGGGACATTCCGTAGACATAATGATTTTTATACTGTACAAACTGTATATTCTATCCCCTAACCCTAATACTATCTGCATTTTTACATTTTCAAAAAAACATTACTTAGTCTGATTTATAAGCTTTTTTTTCTCATGGGGACCAAAAAATGTCCCCACAAGGACAAGGATTTCGGATATAGCCATTCTTGTCGGGACTTTTTGTCCCCATAACATATAGGGTTTACCAGGACCACACAGACACACACAGTGGTCTGAATTTTTTCACAGACTCATTTCATTTTCAGTTTGGGACTTATGTCAATCCTTTGACATTTCTCATGCAGAGAGAAAACACTAAACCACTTCGCATAACTCACCTGTCAGTGTCAACCTCTGACAGTCAAAGACTCAAACTGGAATCAGTCCCAAATTAACTAATGGTGTGTTGCTTATAGACCAAACATTGCCCAACAGTTGCAGTTGCATTCAACAAAAAGAAAAACATTCTTAAGGGGAAAAAATGCTAATGATCCATGTTTGGCAAATGGAATTTGGGAAAGTGTGGAGAAGAGGGTGCACAAGATCCAAAAGTTTGGAAATTTGTTCACTTTCTTGTCAAGGAATGACTCCAGTTTGGGTGAGTACATTATGAATATTGCTTTGAACTGAATAATTATTAGAGCTAATAACTGGGCCTGGGGTGCGTTTCCCAAAAGCATTGTTAGTCAAAGGTCGCATTGTCTAACGCATTGGCATTCCGTCGTTATACCAACATAGTTGAACGATTTGGCGTTTCCCATAGTTCCAAGTGGTACTCACTGCAGAGTCAAATGATGTCCAGCTCCACCTCTCTGGACGTCTAATGGGGTGGAGGGATAGAGTAACCCTGGGTTGGGTTAGGGTATCGTTGGATATTCTAGCTTCACCCATTAGGCCCAAATTACATTCGCTCCTTGCTGGAGCGAATGTAATTTGTGAATGGGAATCTCTGATGTGTACGGGAATCTCGACGTATGAGGGAACCCGTGATAAATCAAACATCAAATAAATAAAAACGACAGAAAAACAAAAACAATGAAAGAGTCCTCAGTTCGTTATAGCAGCATGTCAGAAAAATTATGTTACATGGACGGAGAAAGCTGCTGACTGAATGTAGCCTTCTAGGCCTATATACGGATAAAGTGTAGCTTACCTCAGATACTGCATGTTCCGTGATTAAAAAAATGGACGGATTTCTGTTGTTTATGTAAATAAGCTGTAATAATATTTAATACATTAATTGCGAATAAATTCTAATTCTAGAATCGAATTAGCATAAGTTATTATTACTATACCACCTGCACATGACGTCATTAATGACAGTCATATTGTTGAACTAACGTGGTTCAAACGACAGAGGTGTACGGAAGCTTGTTTCCGCCACAGAATAAAAGAATTTAAAAGATAATTGCGAATTTTTATCTCACAATTAAGACTTTTTTTTCTCAGCAATTGAGAAAAACTCGCAATTGGAAGTTATAAAGTCAGAATTGCGGGATAGGCTAAACTCGCAATTCTGACTCTTTTTCTCGCAATTGAGTTTATATCTCGCAATTCTGACTTCTTTTCTCAGAATTGTGAGAGATAAACTTGCAATTGTGAGTTATAAAGTCTAGCTCTGGGGAAAAAAAATGCTGACTTTTTTCTCATAATTGTGAGTTTATATGACATTATGACACGCAATCGCGAGTTATAAAGTCCGCCACAGAATAAAAAATAAAAAAGGTAATTGCTTTTATCTCACAATTCAGTTTTTCTCGCAATTGCAAGTTTCTCGCAATTCTGACTTTATTCTTAGAATTGCGTAATATAAACTCGCAATTGCGAGTTACAGTGGGGAGAACAAGTATTTGATACACTGCCGATTTTGCAGGTTTTCCTACTTACAAAGCATGTAGAGGTCTATAAGAGGTTTTTATCATAGGTACTCTTCAACTGTGAGAGACGGAATCTAAAATAAAAATCCAGAAAATCACATTGTATGATTTTTAAATAATTAATTTTCATTTTATTGCATGGCATAAGTATTTGATCACCTACCAACCAGTAAGAATTCCGGCTCTCACAGACCTGTTAGTTTTTCTTTAAGAAGCCCTCCTGTTCTCCACTCATTACCTGTATTAACTGCACCTGTTTGAACTCGTTACCTGTATAAAAGACACCTGTCCACACACTCAATCAAACAGACTCCAACCTCTCCACAATGGCCAAGACCAGAGAGCTGTGTAAGGACATCAGGGATAAAATTGTAGACCTGCACAAGGCGGGGATGGGCTACAGGACAATAGGCAAGCAGCTTGGTGAGAAGGCAACAACTGTTGGCGCAATTATTAGAAAATGGAAGAAGTTCAAGACGACGGTCAATCTCCCTCGGTCTGGGGCACCATTCGAGATCTCACCTCGTGGGGCATCAACGATCATGAGGAAGGTGAGGGATCAGCCCAGAACTACACGGCAGGACCTGGTCAATGACCTGAAGAGAGCTGGGACCACAGTCTCAAAGAAAACCATTAGTAACACACTACGCCATCATGGATTAAAATCCTGCAGCGCACGCAAGGTCCCCCTGCTTAAGCCAGCGCATGTCCAGGCCCGTCTGAAGTTTGCCAATGACCATCTGGATGATCCAGAGGAGGAATGGGAGAAGGTCATGTGGTCTGATGAGACAAAAATAGAGCTTTTTGGTCTAAACTCCACTCGCCGTGTTTGGAGGAAGAAGAAGGATGAGTACAACCCCAAGAACACCATCCCAACCGTGAAGCATGGAGGTGGAAACATCATTCTTTGGGGATGCTTTTCTGCAAAGGGGACAGGACGACTGCACCATATTGAGGGGAGGATGAATGGGGCCACAAAGGTTTCTGTACCAAATATTAAGTTCTGCTTTTCTGATGTATCAAATACTTATGTAAAATGCAAATTAATTACTTAAAAATCATACAATGTGATTTTCTGGATTTTTGTTTTAGATTCCGTCACTCACAGTTGAAGAGTACCTATGATAAAAATTACAGACTTCTACATGCTTTGTAAGTGGGCAAACCTGCAAAATCGGCAGTGTATCAAATACTTGTTCTCCCCACTGTATATAAAGTCAGAATTGTGAGATATAAACTCCCAATTCTGAGAAAAAAAAGTCAGAATTGCAAGATAAAAGTCGCAATTGCATTTTTATTTTGTGGCGGAAACAAGCTTCCATAGAAACAAGCTTCCATAGAGTTGCGACTGGTATCGGGAAACAGCCGAAACTAGGGAAACTAGGCAGTGAGTTATACGGGAAATGCACCCCTGGACAGTTATGCAGTGCAAAAAAGCCTGAAAAGCAAACCCAGGACATAGTTTCAACATTATGACCTCTCAAATACTATTGTCATACAAAATATTCACATATTAATTATTATATTATTTATTATTAAGGATCCTCAAACGTGTAAGCTATATTTTGGGGCATGCAATACAAACTATTTTTTGATTACATTGTATTTTCAAGCTGATAATATTAAATTAAACTACCCATTAATACATTTAGAACTAAGTACATTGGACCTTTTTATAGTCTTACGGTTTGTGTTCACTGGAGATTGCTTTTTAATCTAAGTGAGAGAAAAGAGTAAAGCAGGCCACTTCACACATGAAAGGTGGTGTGTAGCCTACATGTATGTGCGTGTGAGAAGCTCTTCTTTTCTCCTGCCCAGTCATTTGCTGTCCTTTTAGGGACTCCAGAGGCTAGTTAAAAGGTGTCTGATTTTCACCATGAATCTAATTAGATCCTTGACTGAGGTCTTAACATTTCCTCGGAGAGCGGAAAGAGTGAGAGAGAGGGAGAGAGAGAAGGAGAGAGAGAGAGAAAAGAATTGTTCAGAAAGGGGAGAAAAGGTGCTAAAACAGCAACTCGTTTCTCCTTCCTATATGAGCCTCCACCCCCATCCTACTGGCCCCCTCTGAAGAAAAACAAAGACCAGCAAGCTAATGAAGTTGGTAATTAAGAGGCTTCTGTCAGGCACAATGGGTAATTAGGAACTTGCTTCCCTTGGGTGTTAGTGGTCCAGTCTCATCAGTGCTATGGCCTGCAGTCTGACCACAGACACTAGGCTCCCAGACTCTTCAGAAAAATGGAGAGAAATGTTAATTTTCACCTCAACCTGACCTGAATCTGTTATATCTCCCCCGCCTGCTATTCAGCTGTTTTTCCCACATTTTGAATCTCAGTTAGCTGAGATGTAAACTTGTTAACAGGCAAATGGAGGAAGCTGCAGTGCATAAAAGAGCAGGTGTGGTTCAGTCGGACCTATTCATTGTGTCTTTGTTTACATGCAAGGCGTAATTGGTTTGTGAAAGATCCCCATAATTTTCCATTATACAACAGTAAGTGATCTGCAATAACGCACATTTTATAGATGACTAGTTTTCTTACCCAGATGGTGGAGATTTTAAAACATTAATTTGACCAAGTAACACACAAACTGCATATTATGTATCTAGCACACCTGTGATGTTGTGCAGTGCATTTGTATGTGAAGTTGCGAACCGCATCATGTTAATGGCTGAGCCGTAGTGAAGCATCTTTCGAGCAGCCCGGCCCACTCAGCATTCTGCAGGAACAGAGCTTTGCTCTAATTAGCACATTTACTTTAGATTGCTTGACTGTGGTGCGGATAGAGAAAGTTCACTTGGCCTCAATTAAGCATATTTATCTCCGATTATCTGTCGGTAAGATTTCTGCCTGGGCAAAGAGATTATTTTAAAGAGCTGGCGATATGCGGAAGGGATGAAATATTCTGAAGGCGTGATGTCTTTCAGAGTGGAAAAAGGAAATGAAAGATTTAGAAATTGAATCAGCTAAAAAAAAGAGTTTAAAGTGAAGCTAATTTGTGGTTTCCATACTCTGATGTGTGCACTTACACAGTCATTTTTTTTTTATAAGATGCCTTGCAATTTAATAGATATTAATCCAAATATAGCCTAAATATTAGAGAATGCCAGGAATTGATTGACTGGAATTAATATACAACTGAAGAAAGAAGAGAAATTTTGTTCATAAGTTGCTCAATGGCCCATTGAGTATATTTGTATGCCTTTGTGTTATTGTGGTGCCCACTTTTCAACAGCTAGATATGCTACACCTGCTCCACTGATGTGTTATTTGCCACTAAAGGGTGTGAGGCAGTCGTAGGGCAGAGCTTTTACCACCTGAGGCACAAAGTAATGGTGAAAAACACTCACTGATTATGTGACATGGGTTGCAGCATAATGCTAATATCTCCTGATTAATAGGCTCTAAATAGGTGAGGACAACAAGCAAAGTCACTTATGCCGTTTTAACCAATTAGCCTAGTTGTGAGCAGGCAAACAGCAACAAAGGGCACATGTTAAAGTCACCATTACATTTTAAATTTTTTTATGGAATATTGCAGTTTATTTATTATCCATGGACATATTTTTTTTTTTTAATTCACATGCTTTCGAAATCTTTAATCGAAGTAACCTCCCGCATGCAATGTCATCTCTTCTCTGATGACGTGTTTAGTTTAGTGGCGCGAAGGCGGGATGACCTGTCACTCACCACAGCAATAGCAAACCACAATGATCCAACCATCCAATCAATTCCTGATGGACAAAACCAAACATTTTTCTTTTGTTCGAGAAGCCGTTTCTCTCGGATATACATCACAATACGGAAAAGAAGGCTAACACTTCAGTTTCATGTTGACTTTAAGTCAAGAGCGCTTAGCTTGAGTGTACACCCAGATAGCAAGCAATCATTGAAACAATGTTGAGTCAATGTCAACGCTAATTGCATTGAATTAACGTTACAAAGTGATGTTGCTTCAGTATCGCTTTTGCACCCTCAGTTATTGTTGAAGCAATGTTGAGATTTCAATCACAAATCAATGGTAATATTATTGATTCAACATTACAAAGTGATATTTTTTCAACATCACTTTTGCACCCTCAGTTACTGTTGAAACAATGTTGAGATTTCAACCACAAATCAATGATAATACAATTGAATCAACATTATGAAGTGATGTTAGTTCAATGTCACTGTCTTGTCGATTTTCATCAAAATTTCAATGCTGATCCAACACACTTTAAACATTCAAATATCAACCTCAACCAAAATGATGGTTTGGATCAACGTCACTATGCTATCTGGGCAGTCTTCGCAACAAAGGTCAAAAGAAAAAAAAACCCATCTATTCATCTTTTTTTGATGCTCAAGAGAACATGGCGCTGGCCATCAGTTATGGTGGTTATGTCATTTGTAGTTTTCACCCCAAACTTCAGCTTTTTTGTTTACCTCATTACACTGAGACAAGCCAGCTAATAACACAGCTTACATATTTGTCACAGCTCAGCACTTAAACCAGGATGGCTTAACCAAAGTCTCTCCAAAAGATACAGTGTAAACAGGATCCTGATTGGCTGGCTCCTTTGATCCAGTCGTGCACTTTCACATTCCTGAAAACCGTTTACACTGTTTAGACGGGAAGTGTCCTGCTGCAGGGCACAACACCTGTGGTTTGAACCTGTGACCTTTCATCTAAGTGCGGCTGCAGAAGTTCTCCTCTGCCTCCCAGTCAGTGCAGGATCAGCATGGACAGACAGCTGCATATCTCCTCATATCCTGTTAGGCTCTCTGTCATCTTGGACTGTGTATCCAGCCCTGAAGATATGTCACCTGTGCTCAGGTAAAGGAAGTGAAGGCTCTCAATAGTATCAAAACATGAGTGTATGCGTATACAACTACAATATAACATAATTCTTTATAAATATATTAGACAACTGAAAGACATGGGTGCATAAACACACTCATTGTGTTACCTTTAAGTAGGCTACTATCCAGTTTGCTGATTCACAAATGCATCTACAGTACGCTGTAAACCCTAACGCTCAAAATTCTTAATTGGTTTCAGTAGGACAAACTTAAATTAATAGTTTTAATTGAATTGCTATCAAAATGTATGAGTTAACTAAGTATTTCAAGTTAGGAGCAATTAACATGTATGAGTACTACAAACTCAAAACTTGATAGTTCTGCTTACTTAAAATTCGGATATTTTTTAACTAAAAAAAAATTATGTAACTGATTACCTCAATTTTTTGAGTTAGCCTAACTTATTTGAACGAGTTTAATGAAAGTAAGCAGATTTGGTTTGGTGTCCAATATAGAGGGCTCGAGCTCCAAATACACTCCAGATTAATGCTGCCTTCACGTGCTATCGGAAATTTAGTGATCAATGGATATAAAGGTGGAATTGGTGGTAAACAAATGGAAACAGCTGTCTTTAACAACATTGTTTACATGAATGGATGTGACTGTTGATTCCATTAATCTGAATAAGATATCGTTCAGTGAAAAAAAACCCCAGAGCCGTGACCACGCGAAAACTTTTGCACTACACAAAAAACGTTTATTTGAACAACAAAATGTCCCTGTGCTCAAGGAGAAATGTTCGCGTGCTTGTGTGCTACCGTAACCATAGATTTTCCAAGCGCATTTTCGTGCACGCTAACATGCACATTTTATGTGAAAGTTGTTTATATGCTCTATAGTAGGCTACTACAAGTACCTCGTAAAAAAAAAATTGCTGTGAGATTGCGTTGCACAATGGAGGATGGTGTGAGTGAGGTCAATTGTGGTTTATACAGTGGGGAGAACAAGTATTTTATACACTGCCGATTTTACAGGTTTGCCCACTTACAAAGCATGTAGAAGTCTGTAATTTTTATCATAGGTACTCTTCAACTGTAAGTGACGGAATCTAAAACAAAAATCCAGAAAATCACATTGTATGATTTTTAAGTAATTAATTTGCATTTTATTGCATGACATAAGTATTTGATACATCAGAAAAGCAGAACTTAATATTTGGTACAGAAACCTTTGTTTGCGATTACAGAGATCATACGTTTCCTGTAGTTCTTGACCAGGTTTGCACACACTGCAGCAGGGATTTTGGCCCACTCCTCCATACAGACCTTCTCCAGATCCTTCAGGTTTCGGGGCTGTCGCTGGGCAATACGGACTTTCAGCTCCCTCCAAAGATTTTCTATTGGGTTCAGGTCTGGAGACTGGCTAGGCCACTCCAGGACCTTGAGATGCTTCTTACGGAGCCACTCCTTAGTTGCCCTGGCTGTGTGTTTCGGGTCGTTGTCATGCTGGAAGACCCAGCCACGACCCATCTTCAATGCTCTTACTGAGGGAAGGAGGTTGTTAGCCAAGATCTCGCGATACATGGCCCCATCCATCCTCCCCTCAATACGGCGCAGTCGTCCTGTCCCCTTTGCAGAAAAGCATCCCCAAAGAATGATGTTTCCACCTCCATGCTTCACGGTTGGGATGGTGTTCTTGGGGTTGGACTCATCCTTCTTCTTCCTCCAAATACGGCGAGTGGAGTTTAGACCAAAAAGCTCTATTTTTGTCTCCTCAGACCACATGACCTTCTCCCATTCCTCCTCTGGATCATCCAGATGGTCATTGGCAAACTTCAGACGGGTCTGGACATGCGCTGGCTTGAGCAGGAGGACCTTGCGTGCGCTGCAGGATTTTAATCCATGACGGCGTAGTGTGTTACTAATGGTTTTCTTTGAGACTGTGGTCCCAGCTCTCTTCAGGTCATTGACCAGGTCCTGCCGTGTAGTTCTGGACTGATCCCTCACCTTCCTCATGATCATTGATGTCCCAAGAGGTGAGATCTTGCATGGTGCCCCAGACCGAGGGAGATTGACCGTCATCTTGAACTTCTTCCATTTTCTAATAATTGTGCCAACAGTTGTTGCCTTCTCACCAAGCTGCTTGCCTATTGTCCTGTAGCCCATCCCCGCCTTGTGCAGGTCTACAATTTTATCCCTGATGTCCTTACACAGCTCTCTGGTCTTGGCCATTGTGGAGAGGTTGGAGTCTGTTTGATTGAGTGTGTGGACAGGTGTCTTTTATACAGGTAACGAGTTCAAACAGGTGCAGTTAATACAGGTAATGAGTGGAGAACAGGGGGGCTTCTTAAAGAGAAACTAACAGGGATGTGAGAGCCGGAATTCTTACTGGTTGGTAGGTGATCAAATACTTATGTCATGCAATAAAATGCAAATTAATTATTTAAAAATCATACAATGTGATTTTCTGGATTTTTGTTTTAGATTCCGTCTCTCACAGTTGAAGAGTACCTATGATAAAAATTACAGACCTCTACATGCTTTGTAAGTAGGAAAACCTGCAAAATCGGCAGTGTATCAAATACTTGTTTTCCCCACTGTATATGATTTACAGATTATATTACCATGATGAACAAATATTAAAATACTTCATAAATAATGATAAAGAAGACTGCACAATGTTTATAGGTTTTATGAAACAGCACATGACCCAGGATATACACGCGATAGCTTTGTAAAGGAGAGTAGCCTATATGTTAATGTTCTAATGAGAATGTTGTTTTATTTAGTGAATTACAATGAATAGCTGTCCATGTGAACACAGGCAAATGTTAGAATAAAGCCCATGGTTTGCTGGTCTTGACTCCTAGCAGATTAAAAATAGAGCCTATGTTCGGAAGTTTGTCTGTTTCTCAGCAGGTGCCTGACAGGTCTCTGAGCTGGGCTATAACAGATGCCTCAAGCACCCTCTAACTTCCTCCTCTCGCTTCACTCGGTGTCCGAAATTGCTTTGATTGAGCGAGTGAGAGCATCGGTTTCGTGGGGGTTCATCCCTCATCGTCCGGCCTCGACCCTGCACCTCTCAGCGCCACAGGCAGGGGGGAAGATAAAGAGTCCCAGCCTGCCTGGCTGTAGGAATCCTAAATATTAGTGGCAGTAAATCAGGCCTCTATGGCCCTATGGGTAGCTATTATCTTTTTCTCACTAATAAATCCCTCTCCATCACTGATAAGCTGGTTTCCCTCCCTAACCTTGCAGAAGAAGAAAAAAGAGGTGTTTTTAACGAGGAGGGAGGAAGAGAAGAGACAGAGGAGGGCTGGGTGAGTTGGTGGTGTTCTTGAGCTAGTTGGTGCTTTGGTCTGGTGTCTAAGATAATTGGAGTTTGTTTAATGTTCATGCTCCATTAGTTTAATATTAGTGGAACATCAGTATTTTCATAGCTAAATTACATGTATGGTACTGAAATGACACTCATTTCTTTGACCTGTCTTTTATTTGATTCAAAAGTACATTAAACATAAACCACCCTTATATCATAATGAAGAAAAAAAGATTGAAATCCTTGAAATGAAAACCATATTATATAGTTTTGTTTAAACATATTTACTGCTTAATAATAATTGGAACATTTTTGTCTGCAAAATCAGACACGTGGTACAACCAACATGCAGAAAAAAACATGTAGAATGTCATGTGGTGCAATTCACCTAAAAACCCAATGATTTTTATTAATTAATAATTAATATTATTAATAATTAAAAAATTACATTGAATATTACTTTTTGAAAACCTTTTTGAAAATAATGATCAAGATGTGTACACTCACATGTATTCAAGATGTAAGGAAATGTCACTTTTTACTTGGTTACACCACATGACATTTTTATTAAATATAAACTTTTCTTGAAAATAGATTTTTTTTTAAACAATATTAAACCAGCATTGGCATATGTTTAAAACTGTTAACATATTTCCTTTTCTTTATCATGGACACTCTTACACATCAACGTGGTGAAAAGATGATTAAAACAAAATATTGTCCAGTCATTGCAGGTACAGACTGTCTCCTTGAGCACAAGAATTTAACAGAAAATAAATTTTAAGATTTCTGTGATTTTGTACTGCACTGATATTTAAACCTAAGCAAGCTGTGAAACCTCTGATAATACAGATACCAACAAACATCAACACAGTGATTGATCTGGTTGTAACCTTCAGTTAAGTATTGATTCAACAGTTTCAGCTTCTTGAGACAAGGTTAGAGAGGTTGTGCGATGACAGGATCCCATCTATTTGATAAGAGCATTCTCTGATTGTATCTCCTATACAGGTCAGAGTGTTTAAATGGCTTTAGGTGAGTTGTGAAGCAGGATCAGGCTGTTTAAAGCAGAGATCTTTACATGCACTTTGCTCAGTGATAAGCTACTGTGATAGTAGATATGGAGCGACTCCCTAGTGCAATACACACAGAAAATGCTATTGTACCTATATGATTTAGAGTGTTGCATTTGTATGCGTTGCATTAATATTCACAGAACTAGGTGGTGAGCTCTAATTACAAACATGTGCATATATCAATAAGGGCAGTATTATTTCCAAGCCTATTTGCCACCTTATTAAATGTAATAATAGTGTACGGTGAACAAACAGCAATTATAGAAAAAGGCAGCATACCACTGAGAACTGCATTTTTTTTCACATAGTGGCAAGACTGGACCCCCATTCAGTGCAAAGACTTAAGTTTAACCTCATTAAGAGAGCACACACTAGATACATAATTATTCCTCTGAGAATAGGCCTCACTAATACAAATTAGAGTGATAATGAAGCCACTGAGACTGGTCATTGCTGCTCCCTGAGCATCATGTGCAGTGAACTATTATCTAGAATTAGAGCATTTGTTTACACTCACAGCTAAAAGCCTTTTTGCCAGTGTCCACTCATTTATGAACAAAGGATGCAGTGTGCACTTTACAAGGTATGAGTTTAAAAATATAGTTTGAATTAAGGAGATAGTGTTCAAAAACAGAAATGTTGTCTCAAATCAAAACACTTGTTTAAGTAAAAATCGATGAGTAAAGTGATTTCCTTCCTTGGAAAAGACATAAAAACCTGAACTCGTAAAATGTACCTGCGCTATTCAAAATGCATCTGGTCTTAACAAGTCGGTTTACTGTGCTACTTCAAAAGATGTCTACATGTCTCCTTGAGGGAAGTGAATTGTTTGACGTTGCAAATACCGTCTACATGGACCATACATCTGTGTTATTTCTGCATTCCTTCTTCAGTTCAAGTGACAGATCAAGAGTGCTGAAAGGCTTCTCAATCATGTCATATCCGAAACACTTTAGCCTTTACTAATCAACACTCGTATGGAAACCTGAGCCAACAACACACACACACACACACACACACACACACACACACACACACACACACACACACACACACACACACACACACACACACACACACATAATCCAAAATAGAGGTTTATAAACTATATATTGTACATACAATATCAATATTTGGGGTCTGTAAGATTTTTTAGATCTTTTGGTAAGAATTCTGCTATGCCACCTTTATTTGATAAATAATACAGTAAACCCATTAATATTGCAGAATACTATTAATTATATATTTTAAAATCGATTTTTTTTTCCTGTGCTGGCAAAGCAGAATTTTCAGCAGCCATTACTTCAGTCTTCAGTTGTCCTTTAGAAATAATTTGGTGCTCAAGAAACATTTCTTGTCATTGCAATGTTAAAAATGTGTGTGCTGCTTAATATTTCTGTCGAAACCGTGACACATGTTTTTTTTTTAGGATCCTAAAGTCTTTACTGTCACTTTTGAATTGATTAATGTGTCCTTTCTAAACAAAAGTATTTTCTTTTGAGCAGAACTTATATAAAATTATGCCAAATACTTAAAAAAAAAAAAAATTTATGAGGCTTTTAACATGACACCCAGACACTTGTATTACCCTGACATTTTTTAATGTATGCCCATAAAATATATCAAAATTGAAGACATGCTCATTCAAGTCTAGGTGTATTCAAGTCACTGCATGTGTGACTTTTTTTTATCTACATAAATATATAGGAAAAATAAAATCATTGGCCCGTACTTCTGAAAAACAACAGGACCTCTGAGACAAAGCAATCATAACCCATGTAGACCATATAACCTCTTCACAATCACATCCCATAAATAACACCTTCTATTGCATTCCTGCAGCCTGTGCTGAAGTTTTTCCCTCTGTATGTAAAGGCTTGGCCGGGTGCCAAAACTGTCTTCCGCGGTTTCACACATAACAACATTGCATCACTCAAAAATAAAGAATTATTTTAAAAGGGGTTCTTCTCTTGGCTGCATCTCAGGCAAAACAAATCTCTCTGTTTTGATAGCCATGTTGAGCCGACTGCACCTGGCTGTTCTGTGCAGAGCATGCTCAGAGTGCTCTCAGGGGCCAGACTCTTAGGTCACGGCCTCTTATAAAACAGTACATCAGGAGAATTAGGAACCTGACATGAGAGACAACCCACAAAGGTTTTAATCCTTTGAAGGAGCTTGACATTTTTACCCAAAGGTTGATCAACCCCAAAGGGTGCTAATAAACTACAGTGACGAGTGACGACTGAAAATTGGGTTCTGGATCCACAATTCTGCTGTGAAACACAAAAGATTAGAAGGATAAAGGCCATTAACGCTTTCGTCACATTTAAAAATAACAGGGCATCTTTGCTTGTTCAAGAAGAAACAGATAATCCTTTGCTTGTGTGGGCCGAAAAAGTTAAAACAACATAAACCAAATGGAATCCTTCAACATTATATAAACAGAGCAATTAAATGCAACATCTGACCAATTGTATGTTTCTCTGGAAGCCACAAACCCCTGGTTCCTGTGCAGATAAACTCCCACATCTGATACTATCTCTCAGCTCCTCAGAGAAGGTGAGTGCTACATTAAGTGGGTTATATATTTTCTCTGGACAGCTCTTTCTAAGTGAAGAGGAGTAAAGGAGCTGATTTTGGCCAAAGGCAAAGATAAGCACTAGGGGGGTGTGCAGGTTTAGAGCGTGTGTTTGAACGTGTGTGGACGACGAGTCAGGCCTAGCAATCAGTGAGCAATCTCAGGTGGTGTTTAGGAGCCTCTAAGATCTATTAAACTGCCCCTAATTTCCCCTGTCGGAGGGGATGTGTGAGCTGGGTAGAGAAGGGCTAGAGGGGAAGGATGTGTGGGTGTTTATATCTGAAGATAGTTCTAGTCGTAGCACAGACAGCACCCTCTACTGCAAGGGAAGAATAGATAGAAAGAAAAGGGAAAAGAGAACAGACAGGAAGGGGGTGGAGGAAGAACAATCACTCACACCTGTGAAGCCCTGCTGAGAGGAACAACTTGCTCAGTGAGGGGTTTGGCGGAGGTTGGCTGCATCCGAAATCGCATACTTCCCTATTATATAGTAGTCGAAAAACAGTATGTGACATAAGTAGTATGCCTGAATTCACAGTAAAAAATGGATGACCTACTTCTTCCAGCGAGATTCTGAAGTGTGCACACGATGGACACTTTACTATCCCATCAGGCCACGGGAGTGGATTTGTGAATGGCAGTGATGCGACGTAATTGACGCTGACAGGTCACATGATAATGACAACATGGCGAATGTACATCCAGATTACATTCATACTACACACTATAGAACTTACATTTTTAGCAGTCACAAAGTACTTTGAAATAAAATAAAAAAAGAAATAAAAACTATGTTTTAACCAAATGTATTTGAGGAAAAACACCGAAAATTACAATCAAATTACAATTTTCAAAAACACACCATATACCGTTCGTATATACTTCAACTTGGGGGTTTGTAAGATTTTTTTTGTTGTTGTTGTTGAAAGAAATTAATACTTTTATTCAGCAAAGACGAATAAATTGATAAGAAGTGACAGGAAAGACATTTATAATGTTACAAAATATTTCATATAAATGCTTTTGAATTTTCTGTTCATCAAAGAATCCTGAAAAAAAGGATCACGGTTTCCACAAAAATATTAAGCAGCAACACTGTTTTCAACATTGATAATAATAAGAAATGTTTCTTGAGCTCCAAATTGGCATATTAGAATGATTTCTGAAGGATCCTGTGACACTGAAGACTAGAGTAATGGCTGATGAAATTGAATTACATTTTAAAATCCACTAAAATAGAAAAGTTATTTTAAATTAATATATCCCAATATAACTTTTTTTTTGCTGTATTTTTCATCAAATAAATGCAGCCTCGGTGAACACCGACCCCAAACTTTTAAACTGTAGTGTATGCTTCAATTTCAGAGTCTGTTATACATACATATTGCCATATAACACCTCAAAAGTTATGTTTTGGGTTTTCTTTATCGCATTAGATGTATATGCAATATATATTTCAATGCTGCGTGTTAACGATTCATTTTAGTTACATTGAGTGTAGTAAGTCAGTGCTCAGATGACAGATATGATATGCCATAATTTATTACTCTTTTTCATAGATAACTACATTCATAATTTCAATAATACATTGAACACTGAACTAGAAATGTCCCTGGTTTTTATTTCAGAAATCTGGTCACCTTACATCTCCACACAGGTGCTAGGGAAAATTGAAATGAAACGGGACAGTTTGGCAGAGTGTAAGAGCGAGGATGAAGAAATGGACAGGTAGCACATTTGTTCTTGTCTCTCTAGACTCAAGTAGCAATGAAGAGCTCCCAGGGTGAACTGCCAATAAAGACATCAGGGAGAAAACATTTTTTTTCTCTCTCTCTCTGCATATACATCTATCTTCATACCTTTCTCTTCTTCTCTTTCCCCCTTGCTTCATTACTCTCTGTCTCCATTCATTCTCTTTCATCTGTCTGTCTCTTCTTGCCAGGGCGGCTCTCTTGCCTCCGCAGGCAGACAGACTGGGCTGAAAGCAAAGGACATCTGGATCTAGGTCTGTGTGTGAGAGAGAAAGGATAAGCATGTGAAATCAAACAAGCATTAAACATTGTTAGTGGTTTTGTTTGTTCTAATATATGTCAGAGTTTGCATGTGTTTGTAACATATAGAGTGTTTATTTATTAAAGAGAGTCTGAGGACTGCAGTAGTTTCTATTTGGTTACAGGAGTCTTGTACCAAACTTGGATTTATGTCTGAGGCAGACAAATAGTGTGCACAGAATGACTTAGACCTCCTTAACAGCACATAACAGAGATTAGCTTTACTGTAAAGCGATGGGTAAGATCTGCAGTTTTTTTTTCTAGTTTCTAGTTTGTGATTTACCCAATGCTACGCTGAAAACGTTCCAGGCTTTACGACGACAAGAGGCCCACTAAAACACTGCTAAATATAGGGATGGGGGCCTATGCATGACAATTTTGTCCCAAACCCAGAGAATTCAAGCTAATTCTGGGTTTACATCCAAACTTCCATTAATTCAACTGTGCCAGATCTGATGTGGCAGTGGCTCAGGAGCGTATAGACCATTGAAGTCCAGCCTGGAATGTGATGTGGAATGCAGTTGGTTTCAAATTACTTTCACTTTTAAAACTTCATATCCTTTTCCATATAGACAGCACGTCTGAAGTTAAGTTGACAAAGGAGGATAATGTAAATGGAGAATATGATGGCCAGACACTATTATACTCTCCAAGAGAACTAGACTTAGATCAAGGATTTATAAGTTATTATAAATGAGATAATGTTTTATCACTTTTTATTATTTGATATTTTATAATAACACCTTTGACACCTAAATTATTTAAAATTAGCCTTTTTTTCTCCTCATCTTTTCACAGACTTGATCATAACACATGAAGCATCTTGTTTATGAATGTTTTGCTAAAATTTCCATTAAGTAATGAAAACATTTTCTTCTGAATGTTTACGTTTTAAAAACATTTTCTTCTTGGTTATGCAAATGTTAGAGAAAACATTAAGGGAACAGTCCATTTTATCATTTCAAAAACGTTATGGGAACATTACTTTTGTAATGTTCTCTGAACGGTCTGAAACAAGTAGCAACATTTAAAAAACGTTAGATGAAGTCCAACTAAAACGTTTCAGGAAAGACATCCATACGATGTACTGTATGATTAACGTTTTTGTGCTAACGTTTTGAGAACATTATTAAATGTGATTATTAAAAATAACATTGAACATCCATTCTGTTAATGTTACTGGAGGAACGTTTGTCCACAACGCTGAGAGAACCTTGCCAGAACGATAGCCAAAGTTCTGAGAACGTTCCCTGTTAGCTATCATGTATTTGGATGTATTTTATTATGAAGATTTTAAAGAATTTCATATTTGCATCTAAAAAAAGTGTTCTAAGTATTCCCATCACTGTCTGAATCCGTCTAGCTCCATATTCAAGAACAGGCTGTATATTGCAGCCTGTGCCCTGTCTGAGAAACAGCCCAGGCCGAAGGTAGGTGTTGCTGGGATATTTCACCATACAAGGGTGAAAACCAATTGTTTCGCTGGCATAGTCGCCTTAGGGATTAGCAATGTCATTAAGCATCCATGAATTGCAGAAGCCATCCATTGCTTATTGACTCACACTTTGCTCATTAAAAAAAGAGTCAGCCTTTAGCTCTGCCCTCTCTCTTTCCATCCCACTTTCTTCCTCTCATTAAACAGCTTTTGGCTAATGGGCCAAAACCCCACTATCCCCACCACTGCTGGCCACCGCTGTGCCGGGGGGAGAGGAGTGAACTAGAGCACTCACACCCATATCCAACTGTCAAGCACTTCTCCCATCTTCCCCCTCCCAAAGGAAACACCTCTGTGACCAGAGCACACCTGAAGTCCTTTAAAAACGGCCATTTAATGATGCTCTACAACTGAAACTGTTTTTTTAAGGAGTTTGAGTTTGTGGTGGAATAAGTGTATTCTCGAGAGATGTTCTGGTGAATAGAGGGACAATTACTGGTGTTTTGGAGTGCAGTAGAGAAAGCAACAGAAGTCATACAATAACAAAGCTTCTTCAAGTAAAACCTGTGGGACCATCTTCTGGACGCAGAATGGCTTTCTGTTTGATCAGGAAGATCATAACTGATAGCCAAGACCCAGCCAGCAATTAAAAGATAACTGTCCACCATACACCATATCCTAAAAGCCAACAGATTGCTGTCCATACTCTGAGCCTACTGTTATATGCAGAATGAAGTGTTCGTGAGGGAAAATCAGAGGATTTTTTTCCTCTTCTCTGGCATTACTCCATGACTAAGTGTGTGTAAGGAGGCAGATGGTAATTACAGGGATCAGTCCTTCTACAGTGCAGTTCATTAAGACATTGAGTGTGTTTACATGTCCAACAAAAGCTGATAACTATCAACAACCCATTCATTACAAGAACCCAACAACACAAGAAAAATGTGTGAGATTTTGACATTTGGAATTTTCTCCGGTCTTGACATCAATAACAAAACAAACGTTTAAATTACACAGTGAAATTGAGGTAATGGGCAAAAAGGTGTAAAAAAGGGTTTAGCTTAAACTATTTATAATCTTTCCAACAAAACGAAACGAAACAAAACAAAACAAAACAAAACAAAACAAAACAAAACAAAACAAAACAAAACAAAACAAAACAAAACAAACAAAACAAAACAAAACAAAACAAAACAAAACAAGCACTTTACACTTCACATTTAAAATATTTACATTTATGTTATATTTTCAAATCGAGTTGGCCTGATCTACACAACAGACCCAGCAGGTAAAAAAACCTTTCTGTATGTGTGAAAATGTGATATAAATTATTTTATTTGACACCCATAATGGTGTAATCGGTTTATAAAATGCAATGAGACTGAATGATCTGGTCAGCAGTCTTATAAATGCTGTTGCATGCTGTGGCAAACTTTTCAGCAAAACAAAACAAAACGAAACTAAAAATAAAATTTACATTTGTTTGCACTTTACATTTACGTTACATTTTCCATTCAGATCACAAAAAATGTTTACATTTTCCATTAAGATCATGATCATATTTTAAAAAGTAGTAGACATCTTTTAACAAACAATATCTTATACACTGAACTAGAATATGGTTTTGACAACTTGATGGATATTTATGCCACAATAATGTGTCATTGCATTGCATTTCAATACAATCAAAACCTTTTTAAAGTATTTAGAGAAAATTATAAAGCACATGTAAGTAAGGGAATCTTGTGTACTATGCACAGACTTTACCCAGCAAAGTGTTCATGAGTTTTATTCAGCTTAGTAAAACCCCCTCCCCTGAATCAAGTTGCAAACCACAATCATTTTTGTTTTCAATCATATATATATATATATATAAAAAAAATCATATACCTGTCACTATAGACATACATACAAACAGTAGCCAGATAAAATGTGTGTGAAAATATCTAGCACAAGACTTCATAAAATTCATTATTTGGCCTTTTTAAAATATTCTAGAACATGAACTTTACTTAAGAACAATGAGAATATGTATTTTGATACATCTGTAAATTTCACAAAGTGGTAATTCGGCTCTTTGTATTTGATGGTAAGCTTTATTGAAAGTGCAGGGAAAGCAAAGGCTTTGTTATTACCTCTAGAGGGAGTGGATTTCTAAATTCTTTTATTTCTGTGTGCTGTGTTTGCTTTTTTAAATGTAATATGCATGTTACTGCATTTGCTGTAGCGTCCATTGTAAAAAACAATGTGCTTATCATATTAATCACGCTAACATTAATTTGTGTGATGAAAGCATTCTATTAAGTCTATTCATAAGCTACAAAAATGTTAATAATATAAACAAAGTAATTTTAATAGAAAAAACCTATCTATTCACATGCAGCCTTTAACCCTTTTTGTGCTAAAATAAGTAATAGCAAAAATAGAAATGTCTACAAAACTGCACACAATACCGCGTGCACATTTGTCGAGCCCCATGGTCTGTCCACTGCTTTAATGTTTTCATTGCTTTCATCTGAAGCATTGTGTTAGGACGGAGGGGCGTTCCTGGACATTCATCGTACAGCTGCTGGTTGGTTGGGGGGCAGGTTCAGACACACCCCCAGGGAAAGAGGAAATGAGGGGTTGGTCTGAACACACTGACATACTCAGTCATTCACCCCTGAAATCACCTAATCGTCCTTATTAGTTCAGTGAACGTTCTGCCAAAGGCTAATATATCTGCGTCCTGCTCTGATGTGTTTATTTCCTTACACTAAAATGAAGGAATGAGTGTAAAAACACCTGGCCGACTTTCAATGACCCAGAATAGCACTGATAATCATCAGCATGTGTCAAAAGTGTAGTGCAGGAAAGCAGAGAAAAAAAAGTGAATGTAGTGCAGCAGAGCTTACATGTGTCAGTGTGAGTATTTACAAGAGCGTGTTAAATATCCTGTCTAATGCATGATTTGTGAGCTTTTGTTTTACACCTACAGGCAACGGAGGGCAAATCGAGTTGGCCTGATCTACACAACAGGCCCGGCAGGTAAAAAAAACCTTTCTGTATGTGTGAAAATGTGATATAAATGATTTTATTTGACACCCATAATGGTGTAATCGGTTTATAAAATCCAATGAGATTGAATGATCTGGTCAGCAGTTATGCATCACGTCTCATAAATGCTTCTGGATGAATTGTGAGGTTTGTGTTTGAGGAGGCAAACTTCTCAGCACTGCCATCATATACTCTGAGATGAACAGACATAATTTCAATTATGATCATGAAATTAAATGATTTCTCTTCCCCACAAATCGATAACAAATCCATTTCATTTTTCATCACTGATAAAACAACAAATGCATGACAGCATAACCTGTGATACCATCATCTGTTTCTCATTTCAAGGTAATTAAGGGCATTTCAGCTCTCTTTATATTTCATTTCTGCTTCCCACATCATAATGTCATCGTAACGATAATTTCAATAATAAAGTAAGCCTACACTCTTAAAAAAAATGGTTCTAAACAATACCAAATTAGGGTTCTTTGGCTTGTAACAATAGCACCAACCCTTTTTGGTGCTCCCTTTTAAAGAAGTTCTATAAAGACCTTAATGGTGTTATAAATAACCTATAAATAATGGTGTTATAAATGTCAATCATTTTTATTTTATATTGACATGGCAAATTGTAGCAAAAAATGACAGTGCTCTAACAGAATACACTAATAAATAACAATTGACACTAAACATGATATAGATGTAATGAAGACCATGTTCCAGTGAAATATCTTCACAATCCTCTATGATGTCTTCACATCCTTCATTATGTGTATGAGTGGCAGACAGTTTCTCTCTGCAGATAATGAGGTTATGGTACGTGACAGCATCTGAAATACACAATTAGAGTTACAGTGTGTCTCTTCCATTTGTGTATGTTTATGTTTATGAAGGCCAAAATGGACAAAAATGGACAGTATGTGAGCCCTTTACTGTGTTAAAAGGAAAAAGTGACAAAGTCATGTGGTAGCTTTAATATTTTTTGTGACTGGGTATGTTTAGGCATAAAGTAATAATTAAAAAAAATCTATCAATATGAATTCAATATCTTTGTTACTTACTTTGTGAAGAAGAGAAAATGAGTACCCTTAACTGAACAGAGCTGCTCACACTTACATGTTCTGTTAAACTAAAAAGAGAAAAAGACATCATTGGTAGGAAACCAGTTACAATTTTTAGTTATACTTTATAGACATTTTAAGAAAGAAATAATTTACCTGTTGAGAGTGTGTGTAGTTGGATGGTTGAGCTCCAGAAAATCAGTAATGAGGTGACTTTGACAGTTACAGATTTAAAAAAAAAAAAAAGGCGGGAATAAAGAACCCTAAACTCTAACACAAAGAACCATTTCAGCATTCAGCAAAGGGTTCTTCAGGATGATACGGTTCTAAATAGAACTGTTACTACATGTAAAGAACCTTTAAAGAACCATTTTTTTTAGAGTGTATGGACGTTATGGATGTGATTAATTTGATCAAAAGAAAATAAATACTTATTTATGCATTTATTATATCAGTGATCTTAACATATAGGGAAAAAAACATTTTAGTGGAAAAATTACCAAAATGATCACATTATCCACCTTCATGAACACTCAGTGGATGAGGTTAGTCTGAGTTAGACTGATACATTCACTTTTGCCCAGTTTCACAGACAAGACTTAAGCCTAGTCCTTGACTAAAATTCATGTTTAAGCTGTCTGACATATCTTAAAATATGTCCGTGCCATTGTTTTGTCTTAAGATGCACACCAGTAATGTTTTTTTTCTAGGGCACGTTTATAAAAGCTACTTAAATATCCTAACTGAACCAAGGCTTATATTCCTGGCTTAATCTAAGCCTCGTCTGTGAAACCAGGCCTATAATTGGTTGCGTATATTGCAAGTTTGCTTCAGTGGTGTTTTTACAAATAGTCAGATCTGTATCTCACCTCGTATGTTGTTTATGAGAAGGTCTATAGAATTGCTGCATTAACTGTTGCCAAATTTGTCACTGAGAAAGTAGCCCTGAGCAACACAGTAGCTGAAACAATAGAGATGGCTATCCTAGGTGGACATATCTGATCAAACGGGTTTAAAGATCAAATGCTCCCCAAGTGTTTGGCATTCCTTGTCCAGCTCCTTTTGAAGTCTTTAACCGTCCACCTTCAAAGCAATTGTTTTTGTATTGCCATAAAATGTAAAAAAATTACTGCTGATAAACAACGTGAATTTATTTAGTCCTAGATGCTGTTCTTCAGCTGTCATGACTGGAATGGACAGCATTCTTGGGTTCATTTGGAAATGACAGATGGTAATAAGTATGGGATCACATATTTGTGTATATAATAAGAGGTGAAAAAGGTCACTAATTATTGTTTTTTTCCGTGAATAAAACTGACGGTCATGGTTGTTTTCATGACTGCTGCAAATCTCCATGTCTATGACTATTGCAGTGATTTCACTCCAGTTGTCTATCCATGGCACCAAAGTTTCATTCAGGCCTCTAAACCATAGTATCAGGAACTTAGTGCATGCAGAATTGTCCAGACAATCTTAGTTAAAGCGATAGTTCACCAATAATTAAAATTATTCTTTTATATCATTTACTCAGCTGTATGACTTTCTTCTGTGAAACACAAATGAGGATATTTTGAAAAGTTTCGGCAATACTTTACTTGGAACCCTTATGTATAATGCATTGTATAAATATTCATAATGTACATTGTAATGCATTATTAGCCTGGATGCCGCCGAACTTAGCCCCGCCCACAACATTTGAGGTCAGGAAGTTCGGTCTGGACTTGATCCGTTGTGGAGAAACTATGCTCGAACCAGAGCTGTTCGGACCAATCAAATTGTCAGGGCGGGCTTTATACGATGATGGACAGATGATCAACAGTAACGTAATCATCCACGTCACCAAAGAGCGCTTGGGTTAAATTCGCTCTAATCCTAAACTGAGAACTTGTTCGTATATGCATTCACCTTTACTATTTCTCTCAAAAATGATGATCGTGTTGGTAAGTACTCCGTGTATCCTTAAATTATTTTCACAACACCGGCAAAGATCGTTTACATCATCTTCTCATCATCATCTCATCTTCTTCTTCTACTTCTACCAGCATATCTTACTCCGTTGCTCTGATTGGTTGTAGGTCTATCCAATTGAGTGCAGAGGCATTTTCTTTCCTGGTTTGGTTGAAACACACCCCATAATCACAGCTCAATTGAGCAGTATCAGACTCATATTCTGACTAGAGTCTGAGTATGACGACGTCAGGCTAATGCATTATATCTTTTCATAAATAATTGTAACCACAATTACATCTAAACATCTGTTACATCTGAAATTGGTTGTTTGTTAAATGTTTTAATGCATTATACTGTCTAAAATTGTAACAATGAATATATATAATGTATTATAACTGTGGTTACAATTATTCATGATATCATGCATTATAAGATATATTAGAAGGCATAACTAATGCAATAAAAACACTTTTATAATGCATTACATATAAAGGCTTCACGTAAAGTGTAACCATTTTTTTTTGGTTTATGTACAATGAAAGTCCAGTGTTGTTTCAGACCCCATTGACTTTCATTATGCAAGAATATATGAAACATTATTTTGTGTTCTGTACAAGTAAACAATGACAGATTTTTTAAGATTCTTTAAGCCTTTGAGCAGGTCTTTCCATCCTTCTTTGCTCCAAAAAGATTATGTAAACATAAAACTGGAATTCAGCATCTATACTAGATAATAATTCCATAGTTTCAAACTATAAATGGTCTCTTTTCATCATATTTAGTATGTTTGGTTAGATTTAGCACTTACTGAGAAATATTTTGACTTAGCTTGCAGTATGATGCTCAACGCCATTCATTTATTGTAGCTCATGTAGTGAATATAACTAATGAACGCTATGATAAACCCAGTCTATGCTGAATCACAATACACAAGCAGTGATGATTGTGATTATTAAGCTGAGTTAAATCACTTTTCCTTCTGAATGTTTGTCATGGGTGGTCAGCTGTAATCAGTTTACCTCCTGATTTTCCACGCGTGTTAAGACAGCGAGCATGCATTTGCACAAACAGTTTAACTCGTTCTGTTTAATCTGCCTGTAAAACTGTTCTCATGGCTTCCATACAGAAGGAAACAAAACATTCCGTTTTAATCTACAAGGCCTCAGCTCCCTCCTTGTGCGATTTACCCACAGTTCCACACACACACACACTCTGTATAAGATTTATGAACCTAAAGCTCTTCCAATACTTGAAAATACCAGATAAACTTTTTTCTCATTTGGCCCTAATTTGCTCACGCAAGATAACACTGACATCCGAAAGCTTTTAAAATGCATTCCTGTAAGGAGTTGGCATCAGCGTTTCAGCACCTTGTGCAATAATTATTTCCAATCTGAAGCTGTTCCTAGTGCACTGATCAATTCAGTATTCTCGACTAGCTAGGATGCATTACACTCCTTTAATGTTCTAAAAAATGTCTCTTCCTCCCCCCTTTCTGAGGGTCCTGCCAATCCAAGAGAGAGAGAAGAAAAATGAAAGAGAGAGAAAGAGTTATGAGAAGTCCGTGCCTCTCCAGGACTGGCACGAGCCCGGTTCTGGCACAGACCCCTCTCATTTGCTTTTATGCCAGTAATTTGCATCTCCAGTGTGCCAGCAGCTGGGCCTGACATCCTTCAAAGCTGGGAAACCATCCCTTAAGCACAAATAAGAATTAGAAGGGCGAATAAACATATACACATATCATTGATAATTACCGGTTGAATTATAACACTAAAACAATACATTTGATTGCATTGCTGCATAAATATAATAAAAAATAATTTACTAACACTCTGCCAAAGTGTCTGTCATAGTGTATTCATTAATGTACAATGCCTAGAATCGACTCTGATCACTTTACTTCATTACAAACATTACATTGAAAGTTCGTTTTTTTTATTGTATTTTATTTCAAAGCACTAAAACTCAAATTTAAGTGACTAGATATTCTTTACAAATTTAGTTACATAGTTTTTGTATGTTGGTTTCACACAGCTATACATAAATAAGGACAATATTTGTGATGCCCTTTTTCTTTAAATAATATCAACTATAATAGTATCTAAATACTGGACACTCAGTTATACTATAACGCTGGACAATATGTCCCGCTAATGGTCAATGTGTTACATAAACATGTTTCCTTTGCCCTGGGCTATAATGGAGGAAATGTTCAATAGATTTTAGGTATATGCCCATACTTAGAAACTGATTTCACCAAGTGCAACATGTTCCTGGATCAACATCTTTCTTGATTCTGGAACAAAATTCCAATCAACCAATCAGATTTGAGGGACAAGTTTACAGTTTATGTCAAGTTTAGATGCTTCATCAGTTATTCACCTATCATTTCCCTCTGATTTTAGTGATAACTTATGGGTAGGGTTAGGTTTAGGGGTAGGGATATGGTTAGGATAACATTTTTGGGTGTCTAATGCTATTTCATGCATTCTGACTTATTTACACTGTTGAAGAGTTGGATTCTCATGCTAAACATGGTCAAAATTTCAAAAAACGAGTTGGACGTATGACAGAATATTTCTGTGCCAAATGCACTCCTTCAGGATTTGAATACGTTTTGGAAAGTTTTTTTCGAGTATCGACCTGTATGACGTCATAAAGGGCGGAATTCCTTGTACGGGCACTTCTCCCGAATGAGCGTGTGCGCACATCAACCAGAGCGAGAGCAAGAGCACGGCCATCAACGAGTTTCGTTCGGGTTACAGAAGCCGTCGGCAGCGCTGTCATTTTGTTTTTAGACGACGAAATCAACAATGTCACTAAAGAAGTGTGTTTTTGGTTTTGAGGGAAAGATAACCTTGTTCAGCTTCCCAAATAAACCAGCGTTAACAGTGGATGCAGTTTGTTTTTCTGGCGCAGCAACGGAGTTCTGCAAGTGTGTTTGTTCCCGGTCATGAGTTGAAACTGCAGGCGGTGAGTGAAACTGCATCAAATGTCTGTGTTTTGTTGGCAATCGGCGCGCAAGTGCATATAATGTAAACAACACGAACGTATAGTGAATCGAAAGTTATCCAGGGATAATGCCATGATGTATTGTGTGTGTGTGTGTGTGTGTGCTTGTGACTCTTTAGCCCCACCCACTGCACGCCTCCACGAGTGTGGCTGTTTTCGGAAAGAATCGGTACAGCGTATCTGTCTTTTATAATTCTGATAAAACTAAAGACTCTTCTGAGATATGAAGGATGCAATACTACTCTATAGGTATTCAAGATTAACATGAGATTGGCAGAAACTGTGTGCGTTATGTACCCTTTAATATTTTGTAGTATTTCTTTTTTTGCATTAAAAATATGCCCGCATAGTACTTCTACACCACACTGTAGATCAGGTGGTTTGAGGTGTGGGCACTGTTAGATTTGGACCACATTTTAATTAATGCTTTTAATTTAGACTGAAATCTCTATCACGACCTGAATATAATATAAAATATTTTTTTAACTACCAAGAAAAATGCGGTAGTTATTTTAATGATTCACAGGTAAAGGCCAATTATAAGGCAATTGAGTCCTCATTAGGGCAATTTCATCTGTGCAAGCTTCTGCAATCTCAGGGACTGTACAAAATAATTAATTTCAGTGCTTAGAAATAAAAATATCTACTTTTTAATGTAGGTTAAGCAGTTAAATGAGAGAATGGTGTAAGGGTCCAAATCATTTTGTGAAGAACTACATCTCCTTACTTATGCCCTAAGAGTCTTTGACCTTTGTGGATTTATGGAATAATTATAACAAATGTCATACAGTAATGCTGTTAAATGTCCCCTAACCGATCTGTGAACTAAGGTGAATACAGTCCTAAACTATTATGTGTTGAACTTATAGAATATAGAAAGACCAATTTAAAGGAATAGTTCAGCCAAAAATAAAATTTCTTATTTACTCACCAGCATGTTCTTTCAAACCTCTATGACTATTTTTCTTGTGTTCCACAGAAGAAAGTCATACCGGTTTGAAATGTCAAGAAAATGAGTAAGTGATGACAGAATTTTCACTTTACCTGTAGGCCTACTTGCCCTAAATTTTTGTACGGCCGACAACAACATTTTGGAATCAAGTCAAGTCAAATCACCTTTATTTATATAGCGCTTTTTACACTGCAGATTGTTTCAAAGCAGCTTCACAGTGTTAACAGGAAAATAATGCAACAGAATTTGATTCAGCTGTACAGCCGCTCTGGAGAAAACAGTAATGTCATCGTCCAGCTCAGTTCAATTATCATATAGTGTCAATGCGGGCAGATCAGTAATATAGTTGAATTTTTAGTGTCCCCAACTAAGCAAGCCAAAAGCCAAAGGCAACAGAGGCGACGGTGGCAAGGAACCCAAACTCCATCAGGTGACAGAATGGAGAAAATAACCTTGGGAGAAACCAGGCTCAGTCGGGGTGCCAGTTCTCCTCTGGCCAACAAACAAACAGTGTATGATTATGATTCAGGCAACATTACAAGCCCGAAGTCATATTAGATCGGAACATTCAGAGTATTTGTCCAATTCCATCTGGTTGAAGATCGGAGAACACAGAATTTACTCTCCTCAGCCCTTACATTTTAGTCTATTCTGCTCTATCCCACATGCTTTGCAGAGTGAAAAGTGAAAGAAAGATGCAGAACGAGTGGTTGAAAAAGATGAGAGAAACAGAGAGCACATAATGCCTTCTAAGAGGCTGCCAGCTTCTTCCCCTGTGATAAGCTCAGTTTGAAATCACAATGGTGTCTCCAGACCGTTGCGTTAACCCCTCTACAGGCATCTACGTATGTCCGCACTCTTATCAAGGCTGGCTGGCTATATCACACTCCAGCTCATTATCGACACACTCTCGAAAATGTGTTTATATATCCGACGCTCAGGAACCTCCTGCTGGTGTTTATAACAGCCTCATATGTAGATGAGAATGTGTGTGAGTGTGCCAGAGAATGCAATTTGCACTGGATGCTGAGCGCTGAGGCTTTTTCCTGAATCATGAAATAGATCTAGTGAATGTCCAGAAACACCTGGTTTTGTGCTGTAGTCATACATGCAATCTATACTGTTTTAAATATGTTCTGTGGTTCGAAAATTCAAGCATACGCGAATAATAAATTGTCAGTTCACCACATATCTTTGCTTATATAACAAACAAACTAACTTTGTGTAGACATGAACTGGATGCTCAAAGACACCTGGTCGGAATATTATAATTCTGGGATATATTAATGGAATGAGGGTTTTAAGGATGTCAGAAATCTGTCTATTACCGATAAGAGGAGTGTTGTTTATTCCGAGTGAGTTTTAGCGCTGCGGAGACAAAGTGAAGCTTCATTTATGTGCTAATGTGGGGAGAGAGAGATAAAAGAGTGGAGAATGATCACTCTATATGCCAGCCACAGCCTTTTGAACATCTGAAAGAGCAGGAGTTCAACTACAGCACCTGCCACACAGCCACAGGTTTACCACAAACTTCAACTGTAAACATCCTGGATTTCAGAAAGCACTGTAAGGAAATAATGACTTTGGCGATGTTTGTGAATGTGACATCCAGATTGTTTGACAGCCCCGCGAAGTGTGCTGAAATAACACATTAAACAAAAAACTAGAGCTATGGCCATAAAAAATAACACATACTGTACCTCTCAGATTGTCAAATGCAACTATCTTTGATAATTAATTAAGTAGTTTTGCTGCTTATATATTGTGCTTAAACAGTCAAATACACACAAAATAATGACAAAACGCTGGTCTTGGCGAGTATTCACATAAACACAGTCAGTTATGTTTTAAGTGAAAGTTAACACGCATGTGTAACAGTATAATGGATCCGCGCATCATGTCTTAAAGTGACAGCAGCCTAATATACCTGCTGCCAAATTATGAGATTATATTAAAAATATCTATATTGCAGTTTTTCCCCATGTATAGATGTCAAAATTGTGGCTAGTGAAAATGCTAAGTGGCTAGTAACTTTTGAAAACCACTAGCCACAGTGGCTGGTGAGCAAAAAAGTTTGTCAAGCCCTAGTAATAACAGTAAATTATGCACATTTACAAGTAACAAATCCTAAACCAAACCCTAACCCTATAGTAAGTACATGCAGTTAATTAATATTACTCAGTACTTATTTGAGTAAGTACAATGTAACTATGTCACCTTAAAATAAAGTGTAACTGAATTTTTTTTATCATTTATTCACCCTCATGATTTTCAGACTTGAATGAGATTATTTAATACAGTACTGTTCCAATGTTAGGGGTATGTAAGATTTTTAAAGATAAAAAAAAAAAAGAATCCTTTTATACAGCAAGTATCATGGTTTTCACAAAAATATTAAGCTGGAACAACTGTTTTCAACATTGATAATAATAATAAATGTTTCTTGAGGAGCAAATCAGCATATTAGAATTATTTCTGAAGGATCACATGACACTGAAGACTGGACATCACAGGAATGAATTACATTTAGGCTAAATAAATATATTTGAATAGAAAACAGTTCTTTTAAATTGTAATAATATTTCATAACATTATTACCTTTTTAGTGTATTTTTGGTCAAATAAACGCAGCCTTATGGTGAGCATAAGAGACTTCTTTTTATCATTTTCGGATGAACTGTCCCTTTGAGTTGCAAATTATTTTAGGTTAATAAGTGTTTGTCTACAATGATGTGGCAGAAATCACCTGTTCACATGTCTAGATTTGATCAGTCCAATCAATTTGCATTTGTTTTGCTTTAAACTGAAAAAAAAGTCTTCACCCTTGAAACCCTTTTCCAGTGGAACACAAAATCAGTTATCATAAAAATCTGCTTCTACTTCCTAGGTCCCCTTGTGTGCCAAGCAAAACTGTACCACTAAACAGTCTTGCTCTTTAATATAGAGTTAATATGTGAACTTAAAACAGGTTTTTTTTTCTTAACTCACCAGGAGAGCCAGGCCGGTCAGTGATACCTGCACCTAAAATATGTTAATGTTGCCCCTGGCAATTGTATAAAATGTAAGATATAGTGTGTTATGCCATCTATATAATCTCTGTGACTTCAGTAGACTTTTCAAACCTATGAATTCTTTAGACGTATATATGAGTAAAGTGATGTCATATTTATTGCTAATCACTAACCGTAATATGGCAGGGGCCCCTTCAGCCAATCAGTGTAGTGGTCCCACAGGGAATTCGGCTCAAGCTAGTGTGTGTAATACAGTCATACCTCATTACCTGTGTTGGGCATCAGAGCATTCCCTGCACTGAATGTGCCTACAAGTCCATAAATACATGTGCAGGTCTTTGCTTCAGAAGTTGCGCAAACCCAGCCTTTAGCTGTGTCCAATGTTGCTAATCGCGACAAACCCTTCTGATGTAAGAGTCTGTATTAAGAGGAAATGCTCTCTGAACAACTTCCATATGCTGTTGAAGTATTAAAACAATCCACCTATGGTTTTCCTCAGACATTAGTAGCTCAGTTTTCCTTCCCCATGTACAGTCTGACTCAAAATGACAGCTTTGACAAATAGATGTTTTCACAACTTTTATATACCAGTATTAATTGTAAACCAGCGCACTTTGCACTGTGACAGTAATTGACTAGGTATTAGGTTCAGAGGGTTTTCCTGAGTGATCAGTTTTCTGCGCAGCATAATTCCCTCAGATTAGGGAATTAGTGGTGGATGATTCATTTAAATGTTTCTGTTTGAAGCCATGGCAACCATCATTGCTTTCTTACAGCTCTGAACTTAGCCTAAAAATTGTCAAGTTTTGCTCAGACTCTAAGTCAAAGCGAAGGGTTTATCACAGTCCTGGAATACTTGATTTTTGACAAAATGATTGAAATTTGTTATATATATACACATTTCAGTCACAAAAAGACAGTGGAAAGAAACCAGATGGAAAAACAACCAATTCTTGCTGTTGCTCTAATAGTTCCCATATTAGGGTTGTTGGGGGAAAAATAGATTTGAAAAAATAATAAAAAGAACCTGTTCAGTGGCTAAAGTTCAGAGAAGGGGCAGTTCAAGTCACAGTGCAACGGCTAAGAGTAGTGCATAGGCATTGCAAGAATTTTTTAATTTCCTGTTACTCAATAATTCAGTTCTCGTTAGGGCCAGGGGACAGCATCCTGTGCGGTATGCTTTTGTGATCAGCACAATCCATCCGACAGACACTGCCCCAAACCAGCTTTCATTCACAGCCATGAGTCCATCCGCCCCTCGGCTCTCCGTGACCTCTCTACCACACTGGGAAAGAATGTGTCTGTGTGTGTGTTTGGGTTCCTCAGCTGACTTCCCTCTCACTAAATTGTCATTAGTATATCCTCCTGGACATTTATGAGCTCATGATGATGAGCTGGATTGATTCGGCTAGCATGTTTCTTTGTTTTCTTTATTTTTCCAGTAGATAATGACGGCAGAATCAGCTTGAATGCGCAAGTGAAGTCAGGACTTCTGACGACTCTGCTAATGTTCCCTCTTTCTTTTCCTGTGCTCGTGGCTGTTTAAGGTCAGATGAATCACTCTCCATCCCAGGTGTTTAACTGATGGTTATTGCTTTTAACCTCAGGCTAAACTGAGAAAAATGTAGGCTAAAACAGTTGTCTTATGTTTTAAGATAATGGCTGATCCTTTCAATACTCTTGAAAGTGCACACGTTTGACAAAAACGGTCAGAAATTGTAGTAATTTGACTCCTTTCTTCAGTCTTGATGGCTTGTAGTTACACAAATGTAGTAGTAAATAGATCTGAATGGACATTGTGGACTTGAGTGGAGCTGGAATCTTTTAAATTAATCTTTTAAAGAAGATGAGAGATGGTTTTACAGCTAAATTAACTACATTTTAGCGCTGTTGCTTTGTTTGTGTTGACATACTTGCAATATTTACAGCCGTATACCATCTGCCATGCAAGAAATCTGGGCGCGTCATCATTTGGCACATTTGTAACATAATGACCAAACAAAAGCTAGACTCAGTCAACAATACACTTTCCAGCTCTCTAATCTCCATCTACATGTCACTGTCACACAAAAGTTTTGATGCAGCTTCGCCTGCATGATGATTGACAACTAGAACAGATCTTTATTTATGTAATTAGATCATCCTGTGTTAGAAAGAGACTCAGCTGTCTAAAGCAAGACGGCAATAAAGTTGAACGAGTGCAAGCCGAGGCATGGCGGCTTCACACACTCCAACAATCTGAGTCAACTCTATCTGAAAGCAAGTCAACCTTAAAATTTTTTAAATTACAATAATGACTGTCTAAACATTTATCCTTACTGCGTTCTTGTGTACATACACTTTGTCTAGACGCCGGGTTCCACCAGAGCAGAAAAAATAGCATTAGCTGGCAAGTGCAGTGCATAATATCGGTATCAAATGCCGTCATCTTCCCATACAATGTAAAGCTGATTTTGAGGGCGATCAATTAGGGTTTGCGCTGAAGCAGAAAATAACTTATGACAGTGCTAAGCTTGAGGAATGTAAGAGGAATGTAATGTAAAATAAAAACGACAGTCACACTCTCTACAAGGCGTTGGGTATGTAATGTGGTTAAATCTGTAATGTGAAAAAGGTTCAGTAAATTCAGTTTATGTGAGAATAAAACAACTGAAATGATTCTGCCTAAGGCCTTAAAGTTAAAGTCCAGCACAAAATTCACAGGTAAATATCAAATTAAATTGTTTCCTAAGTTTGTGAGACCACAAATATGAACGGCGTTTCTGCCTGGAAGTTGAAAACTGTCACTTTATTGCAATTACAACTTAGTTTCATGTAATTGTGACTTTATACCTCATAATGTGAGTTTATTTCTTAATTTAAACTTCATCCCACATTTATCTTTTTTATTTTATACTCTAAAGCAGAAACTGAATTAAAATACAAATCAAATGCACATTATCTGCACTTGAAAATTGGCCTGATGAATCTGAATAAACACATTAGGTGCGCCCCAATTTGCGTAATTATGCACTATTATATGCCATTTTCTAGTATAAATAGTGTGAGTAGTTGTTCACACTGAAAAGTGCACTTCAAATACCCGGGTGATGCATGTTGGACACTTCATGCTTTCGCAGCTTTACTTATGTAGCATAGTTCATACATAGTACATCATTTAGGACACAAATAATGTATTTTTCATTATATATAATAGTTCAAGAAATGTCAAAACGTCAGTTAAGAAGTGCAAATGACTTTCGGAGAATTTTGAGAAAATATCTCAACTTAATAAACAAAAACTAATATTCCAAAAATGATAGAACAGCCATCCATCCATCCAAACTGCTTGTCCTACGTATGGTCGCGGGGATGCTGGAGCCTATCCCAGTGCTTCGGGCCGTATGCTAGCACACACAAGCACTCAAATAAACGTACCATGTGCAAGTATCCCTTGGATTCTCCCCCCACCCATCCATTATGACCTTTAGACACAGATTCTTAGCCTTCATGGCATTTCCTGTAGAAGAGCTGTATAGCTTGTACCAAAATAATAAAATAACATGGCCGTCAGACACATGAAAGGAATACTACAAATCTCACTCCAATTTCCTACTAGCTTCGTATCCTATGAGCACACTGCAGGGGGAGGAAGCAGCAATGACATGCTTCTATCATTACGCACAGTCAACGCCACTGGCTACAAACCACCATGTCTTTGGTCATTAGTGGACATGTCTCAACCTGAGAAAGGAAACATCAAAAAAGACAAAGTCCTGCAGCTTTGATCCTGGTTTTATGTTGTTTTAAATGCTTTATAGCATCTCATTGTCACTGCAATACACTGGAAACATACACAATGCACATTCATACAAGTAAACACTTGATTTTACTGTCCAAGACACACAATTTGCACACACACAATCAGACAGACAGACACAAATCACGTCACCTTAAGTGTACATGTTTGTGTTAAGGAAGAATCACCCCGAGCGCAGTCTGAAAGCTCTGACATGTTTGTTGTTGGACAGGTGTAGAGGCCTACAGGGTTGATGGGCAGGTTTAATCAAGTTTTGAGTTGAGATGTCAACCACAGGTGCTGCCCAAAGCCAGAATGTCCCTCTGGGCCGGAAGAATATTCCTCATAATGTGGCTCTTTGTTTGGGGTGTAGTGAAGAATTGAGAAATATGTTTAAGCTTGATGTTTCTATGTAATCCGAATATAACAAGTGTCAGATCTGAAAAAAAAAGCTTTTGAATTTCTTACTCACTTACCTGTTGGTTGTGAATGCCAGTTGTTGTGTCACTCTTGAAGGGTTATGACAAGATCCAGACAGAATGGACTTTTTTATGCTGATTTCTGCATATTTCATGCATATTATGCATGAATTCTGATATTTTGACAGTTACAAAACAAAAGTTTGATGTAATGTAATCCATGTCCAGGAATTAAATATTACTATTGACACTACTATTTTTTTTTTTTTTTAAACATGAGTTGTAAAGATTCAGTTGGAAATGCATACACACTTGGGGTAGTGATACAAAAACACTATTCTTCAAAAGTTTGTGGTAACATTTTATTTATTTTTAAAGAAATTAATACATTTATTCAGAATGCTGTAAATGCTGTTATTTTGAACTTATATATATCAAAGAATCTTGAAAAAATGTATCATTGTTTCCACAAAAATATCAATAAAACATTAATAAATATTACAAGTTTTCAACATTGATAATAAGAAATATCAGCATATTAGAATTATTTCTGAAGGATCATGTGACACTGAAGACTGGAGTAATGATGCTGAAAATTTGCCATTACAGGAATAAATGACATTTTAAAATATATTAAAATAAAACAGTTACAGTGGGGAGAACAAGTATTTGATACACTGCCGATTTTGCAGGTTTGCCCACTTACAAAGCATGTAGAAGTCTGTAATTTTTATCATAGGTACACTTCAACTGTGAGAGACGGAATCTAAAACAAAAATCCAGAAAATCACATTGTATGATTTTTAAGTAATTAATTTGCGTTTTATTGCATGACATAAGTATTTGATACATCAGAAAAGCAGAACTTAATATTTGGTACAGAAACCTTTGTTTGCAATTACAGAGATCATACGTTTCCTGTAGTTCTTGACCAGGTTTGCACACACTGCAGCAGGTGATTTTGGCCCACTCCTCCATACAGACCTTCTCCAGATCCTTCAGGTTTCGGGGCTGTCGCTGGGCAATACGGACTTTCAGCTCCCTCCGAAGATTTTCTATTGGGTTCAGGTCTGGAGACTGGCCACTCCAGGACCTTGAGATGCTTCTTACGGAGCCACTCCTTAGTTGCCCTGACTGTGTGTTTCGGGTCGTTGTCATGCTGGAAGACCCAGCCACGACCCATCTTCAATGCTCTTACTGAGGGAAGGTGGTTGTTGGCCAAGATCTCACGATACATGGCCCCATCCATCCTCCCCTCAATACGGTGCAGTCGTCCTGTCCCCTTTGCAGAAAAGCATCCCCAAAGAATGATGTTTCCACCTCCATGCTTCATGGTTGGGATGGTGTTCTTGGGGTTGTACTCATCCTTCTTCTTCCTCCAAACACGGCGAGTGGAGTTTAGACCAAAAAGCTTTATTTTTGTCTCATCAGACCACATGACCTTCTCCCATTCCTCCTCTGGATCATCCAGATGGTCATTGGCAAACTTCAGACGGGCCTGGACATGCGCTGGCTTGAGCAGGGGGACCTTGCATGCACTGCAGGATTTTAATCCATGACGGCGTAGTGTGTTACTAATGGTTTTCTTTGAGACTGTGGTCCCAGCTCACTTCAGGTCATTGACCAGGTCCTGCCGTGTAGTTCTGGGCTAATCCCTCACCTTCCTCATGATCATTGATGCCCCACGAGGTGAGATCTTGCATGGTGCCCCAGACCGAGGGAGATTGACCGTCATCTTGAACTTCTTCCATTTTCTAATAATTGTGCCAACAGTTGTTGCCTTCTCACCAAGCTGCTTGCCTATTGTCCTGTAGCCCATCCCAGCCTTGTGCAGGTCTACAATTTTATCCCTGATGTCCTTACACAGCTCTCTGGTCTTGGCCATTGTGGAGAGGTTGGAATCTGTTTGATTGAGTGTGTGGACAGGTGTCTTTTATACAGGTAACGAGTTCAAACAGGTGCAGTTAATACAGGTAATGAGTGGAGAACAGGAGGGCTTCTTAAAGAAAAACTAACAGGTCTGTGAGAGCCGGAATTCTTACTGGTTGGTAGGTGATCAAATACTTATGTCATGCAATAAAATGCAAATTAATTATTTAAAAATCATACAATGTGATTTTCTGGATTTTTGTTTTAGATTCCGTCTCTCACAGTTGAAGTGTACCTATGATAAAAATTACAGACCTCTACATGCTTTTTAAGTAGGAAAACCTGCAAAATCGGCAGTGTATCAAATACTTGTTCTCCCCACTGTATGTTAAATTGTAATATTATTTCATAACATTGCTGTTTTTACTGTATTTTTGATCAAATAAATGCAGCTTTAGTGATCATGTGTGTTTTTTTTTTTTTTTTAGAACCTATGACCAATAAATAAATGACATACTGAGGCTCACATAAAAGACTGATGAGAACCTAAAGGAACTATATTATTTTATAATATATTCTTAAAAAAAGAAAACCACACCCTATTGGGTCAACTTGACCCACTTTTTATTCATTAAAGTGTTAAGAGCTTTGCTTTTGCAGGCATTTGAAAAAAACCTTGTATTTTGTATTCATGATACATTTGTGACTTAATTATAAGTACCGTCTGTCTCTCAATGTGTTAACAATGTTTACTAGAAATATTTCACACCACAAAGCAAGTTCTGGTGATATTTATCAAAACCACAGAAAACAAAGATTCAAAAGAATAATTTACTCTAGAATAACCATTTTCTTAAACAAATGATGAGCAAACAAGTCACAAAACCTCTCATGGCTTTGTCAACCCAGTGTTTATTGAACATCTTAATTGTTCTTTGAAGCAAACAAAAGCACATTTATTCTTCTCTAAAGTTCTTTATTTCACTGAATGCTGCTTAGGCATGCATAGGTCACTATTTATGGTCAGGTTCAGGCCATTGTGTCAAGTTCACCTGAGATGTGAGGCTCGGGTCAATGAACACAATGTATTTGTTTAACGCATGGCCTCAGAGCCTGACCAACCCCAGTAATGGAGACCGCAGTGAATAGCCTTTGAATTTTGATTATGTTTTATGGCTCTTAATTGGACCAGGATGACCTGTCTCTGTTTCATTGGTTCAGAGGAGGGGTAAAGGGTGTCCTCTCTCTCTGATTGCAGCTGATTGGACAATCCTCCTGACCTCCACCTCTAAGGGACGGTGAAGACACGTCTCAAGTTCATCCTGAACCTGGGTGGCAGCTGGATCGGTTTACCTACACCTGTCCAGTGGACTAAGGCTCCCTCTTCACCCTGCTCACTCCACAGCTTTTAGTCCTTACCGCACAGACTACTTAACATATCCGCATATTCCAAACACAGGTCCTCTTACCACTCTTAAACAAAATATCTGCGTATGCTTTTTTTAATGGTAAAAAGAATTTGTAAAAGTCATGTTCTCACCTATTACTAACAAAGTTATTAATCTCAGTCTTGGTGCTTGTTGAGCCGGATAACAAAATCTCACTGTACTGAGATTATTTTAGGTTTAGTATAAAGTATGTATGCAGCTAACAAAAATATGTTCTAGCGTTAAGTTATGAAAATGTTATTTTCAGAATGTTCTCTGAACGTTCAAAATATATAGTTTTTAAAAAAATTTATACAATTTTTTCTTGGTTATTCGAATGTTGAGAACGTTCCATTTTATCATCTTGCAAAAATTATGGAAACGTTACTTTTGAATGTTCTCTAAACATTCAACAACAAGTAGCAACAGTTAAAAAATGACTGATGTCCAACTAAAATGCTTCTGAAAAATAATATATAAATAATGTTTTTGTGCTTATGTTTTGAGAACATTATTAAATACCAGATAATTAACATTCTTTCAATGTTACTGGCAGTTTATAACTTTGAGAGAACCTTAGCAAATGTTCTGAGAAGGTTCCCTGTTTGCAGTGTAATAATTTTGGCCATATGAGTTTGTTTGTTACATTTAATATGCCAGAGAGTGATGTCATGGGTGTCTATCCGCTGGTATTTTAAAGTTAGTAACACAATAATTTTATTGCACTGCAGATTCTATATAGTTTAAGTAAGCTTACTTAACTATAAACCATATCTTTGATTTTAGGTCCCACGTGTGCTGTGCAAAAGACCTGCCTTCTTTGAAGATGCAATGAAAACGAATGACTGTAACTCAATAACTTATCACTACAACTACATAACTGGGAATTATGGAGTACTGCAGGTGAGTGTGAGAACATGTCTTTCAGCACTTTCATGCCACAGCAATGATGGTGACTTGAGCAGATGAAAGCATAACCATGTGCAAGCCAGGTAACGGTCATCAACCATTTCCAGACTGCTATTGAGAGCAACAGTGCATGGCCACTTTTAAAGTGATAGTTCGCCAAAAATGAATCATTTTCTCACCCTCAAGTTGTTCCAAACCTGTATGAATTTCTTTCTTCTGCTGAACACAAAAGAAGATATTTTGAAGAATGTCATAACCGCAGTGGATGGGCCCCATTGACTTCCATAGTATTTTTTTTTTCTATATGGAAGTGAATGGGGCCCATCCACTGCGGTTACGACATTCTTCAAAATATCTTCTTTTTTCAGAAGAAAGAAATTTATACAGGTTTGGAACGACATGAGAGTGAGTAACTATTCCTTTAAAGTACTTTCCTCATTTTTTACATAGGCATTAATAAAATCTTCATTAATGAGTTCTAAAATATTAACATTACAAACTTTGAGTTGAAGCAAAAATATATGGTTTTGGATAAACAAAAAAAATTGCGAATGACGTTGTTGAATAAAAATAAAAAAAAACGATGGAAAAATGTTAAAGTTGTTCATTATAAGTACAAAAACAATATACTTTAACAACAATATACAATAAACAATATAGTTTATTGAAAAATACTGACATATAAACAAAAATGTAAGTACTTTGAGAGTGTAGGGAGACCAACTGAATGACCATTACTTCATTATGCCACAATGCTTCATTTATTTGTTTGTTTATTTATTTATTTTTTTTACCATTGTTTATCTTCTCTGATTTGGAGATATATCTCTACAGGTTCTTTACCTTCACTGTTAAACACGATTTAAAACAAAATAAAGTTGAAATTACATGGACTGATGGCTCCAACAGAAGCATATATTATCAATTAACAATCTCAAAGCTCATAAAGGTCTATAAAAGTTTATTTATACGTTCCTCTATCTGACTGTTGCACTCTATGGCTGGAATCTGTTGTTGGACAGAAGAAACCCTTTCCCCCTCCTTTCCCTTTATGCTCTCTACCCCTCTGTAGATGTGATTGGTAATGGCATGCGTTTATCCCCCCTTTTATGTTGCAAACGCGATGCTAGCGTAATGTAGCATTACCTGTTGTTCTCACATGCAGAGCTGCATCTCTCTCTGTCTGTATAATAACCCTCCCTTAGGAGAGTGAAGGTTTAATGCGGCCTTATCACGTTGGGTTGTCTGGCTTGCAGTCAAGTTGAGGTCCACAAGGTGAAATTAGTTTGGCAACCTCGCTGGGCGGCGTGAGCCGCGAACACACATCCCGTTGCAGTAAGAGGGATAAAGAATGGGGAAATTGACTGCATAAGCAGGACCCGATAGAGTTGTACCTCACCTCTCTCTTGCTCTTTCTCTCTATCAAATGCTGGTCCATAGCAGATTTCAAACCCTTAATCACCAATCATTTCTCAATGAAACCCAAAGGAGCAGGTTTTTAATGATGCCCACTTTGTCCCCCCATAATCCCTCACTGTTATGCACCATGAGAGAGGGATCCGTTTAAGTGGGACCGGTGTGAACACATGAGGTACCCTACTCTGTGTCTAGACTGGTCCCTTTCTCTTTTTCCAGGCTGTCTTGGATAATCTATATTAATTAGGAGATCATTTTTCTATTCAGAGAAGTTCAAAATAGCATGGTGCTTTGATCTTAATTGGACATATTGACTGTGATTGATACCCGATATCATAAGCGAGCCTCTCTTTTGCCTCATTAGACACTCTGAAGTAGACTGAAAGCACATACGCACACACAACACAGACTGATTCGTGACTAATAACCACCCTGAGATGGCCAGGCATGTCTCGGAGCCTCTTCTTCACCTCTCTTTTTTCCCTCTGTCGCATTCTCATTTTCTCAAACTCGCACACATGCACTCCCACTTTTCTAACTGGCCTCATTAATGAGAGATGATGAGCATCACTCTTGCCTCAATTAAAGAGTCAATCTCCTGCATTAGCCCCACAGAGCCGCGACCACACACAAGGGGTTCGCTCTGCACGGCCTCTCCCCTGCCAACTCCTTTCTCTGAGGCACTCAGGTGAGGAGAAGAGGGATGGACCCAGTATTACTGCTGGGTTTGAGTAAATGAGTGCTTCTCTCCTTCCCCTGTCCACCTGGTGAAACTTAAACCTGGGCCTTGATAATGATTTCAGGATCAGAGAAGTGGGGGAGGTTGAGCATAATTATGTCCTTAACTTGAGTTAAGAAAGTGGTTTATTGAATACTAAGTGTAAATGAATGCAGAATGATTGCCAAATGACTGACTTGGGCAAGATGGAAGATTGCTAATGCCAGATATCTTGCAAAAAGTAAGGTCAAAAAGTTTTACCAGAGTCAGGGTTATTATAGTTAACTAAAACCATAAGAAAAAACTTTAACTGAAATAAAATCAAATTTAAAAATCGTAAGCTTGTTCTATTTCAGCAACATTTTCATTTATTTTATTTAGTTTATTTAGTCACTAAAACTGAGATAAAAATAAATAAAAACTATATTGACATTAAAGGGGATGTCTAATGCTATTTCATGCATTCTGACTATTTCATGCATTCTGCACGTATGATGGAGTATTTCTGTTCCAAGTACACTCCTTCAGGATTCGTATAAGTTTCGGAAAGTTTTTTTCGAGTATGGCCCTGTATGAAGTCATAAAGGGCGGAATTCCTTGTATGGGCACTTCTTCCGGACGAGCGTGTGCGCACATCAACCGGAGCGAGTTTGGTTGTGAGGGAAAGAGAACCTTGTTCAGCTTCCCAAAGAATCCAGTGTTAAAGGTGGGGTAAGTGCTTTCTGGTAACCGATGTTGATATTTCAAATCACCAAAACAAACACGCCCCTACCCCAAAAGGGTCTCGCCCCTATTTTGATTGCTCCGCCCCACACATAGGCAACGACTATGGCGGAATCTGCTGTGCCAGCCGGCGGAGGGTATGATGTCATCAATAAGTGAAAGCAATGCGTGTTACTATGGTAATCCAGGTCAAATGTTCAATGAAAAAGTCATCCCTTCCATCCCAAAAACACAAACACAGTTCTCATGAACAACTCGATAGCATGAGGACGAACATATTACAATTATGACAAGATTAGAGGGTTATATCGATCACGACAAGAGGAACCAAAGGAAACAAACATATATTAGGAGTTTATTATCTTACTTTTCAGACACACTTTGGGAGCTGACGCTTGAAACAGACAGTGGAGGAGGTTTAGACGCTCCAGGCTTATCGGGTGTAGAAATGAATGGGTCTTTATCATCACTGAAGTGAACGACCATAAAATTGCAAACGGACGAACAAGCGAACATGACACACGAGCATATTCAAGCAAAAGCCAGCATATATTAGTCCTGTGAAACAAAACAAAATCAATGTTACTCGCCTATCGAGAAGAAATAAAGCAACCTCGGCGTCCGATTGCAGGCCTTAGCACTCCTTGAGTTCTCTCCAGCGCTGGAAAGCTGATACTTCTTGCCTGATCGTAAGCCTTCTTTTGTTCCATAGACATTTTCCACATTTTTTTTTTTCTGCCATCTCTCTCTTTCTGTTGTCGCTCAGCTAATGTCCGTCCTGTGTGTCGTGTCTTTTGAATAATGATGTGCACTGAGCGCTCTTTTCTCACCATCATTAGTAGACACGCCCCTTACTGCTGATTGGCTACAAGTTTGTTTTGGTACTCGGCCGATACACTTTTCTAAAGCATTTTTGAAATATCACTTACCCCACCTTTAAGGGAACAGTATGCAGTTTGGTTTTTCCGGAGCAGCAACGGAGTTGTACAAGTGTGTTTGTTTGTTATTTCGGTGACGAATGTTTTATAAACAAGGCCCAGTTCGACGCTTGATTTGCAGATCGTTTGAAGCTGAAAGATGGAGCGGTCCCAGCAATAAAAGATTACTAAAACTAAAATACAAAAATAAAAACTAATCCAAAATATTAAAAAACCTATAATAATAATACTAAAATAACCCTGATCCATTGTATGTCATTTAAACGAAATAACATAAATCACTTAGCTATTAATCACTTAAAACTTTTTATTAAAATATTTACGTTATGCTAATCAGTTCAGTTCAACTGATCAATTCAATTCGGACATAGCCTTGTCCTTGTTAGTGCGCCCGCCTCCCACGCCAGAGACCCCGGTTCGAACCCTGCTCGGAGTGGGTCGAGTAGGACCAGTTACATTTTTATATATTTTATATAGCATCTCACACTATGAGGGTCGCCCATTTAATGCGGTTCATATTTTTAAAACGTCAGTTAAATTGGCAGCCATATTATTTCTACATTCAAGTAGATGGAATTGCACAGACTCAACCTGATTTTATTTACATGATCTTTTCCTTAAGAACATTTTAAAGTATATGGACATGTTTGTATTGCTGATTAGCTTTAGGCGCAGTCCTTAGCCTAATCACGTAAGATTTTCCTCATGCTTTCTGGCTAGCACATCACACATAAAAGCACACTTTGGAGTCTCTCTTTCCATGCTTGGAATGGTAAACATTATTAGGTGTGCTAAGTGCAACATTTATCGACTTAGATTGGCGCAGCTATCAAAAGGAACTGAATGGTAGCCGGGGTTGGCTGGGTCTCCGCTCGTTGGCAGCAACGTTTTCAAAGAAAGGACAGAGACATCGTTAGAAAAATAGGATGCTTCAGAAAATAAATAAAACATCCGATAAACACTGCACAAACATGAAAGCAGACGCATTTAAAGAAGCATTCAAGAGTTGTCACAGCAGGATAAACTGCTTCCTAGGGGCCAGCAATGCCACACCATCTTTTCGTCATTAGGGCTAAAGCGAAGTGTGTGTGATTGTGTGTATATGTGATTGTGTGTATATGTGATTGTGCAGCAAGAGAGGAAGATGGAGGATGGGAAGCGAACCAAAATGAATGACATATTGTGAAATCTTTACCTACAAAGCAAAGTCTTCCTCCATGCAAATGAGTCTTCTGCTCCCTCTTGATAAGGATCTGTTTGATGGGACACATGCGGAATATGAGGCGACTAATTCCCTTATTAGTATTCAACGCGGCTGATTGGCAAAAACCAGGGAGAGCCAGGCACAGAGCTCTTGCTGCAAAACCCAATATTGATTTGTTTAATGGTGTCAGCGAGTCAAAAATCACAAATCTCCAGTCAATTGTTTATGAGGCTGTTAGCGGGGCAATGAATGCCCCTGGTTTAATTAATAACTCATTACAGAGATGTGATTATATGCTTGAGCTCCTAATGGACCCTGTCTGTTTCACAGATCCAGGGAAAGGTGTTTTGACAGAGCCAAGGGAAGAGAACGAGGCATCTGATGCACTCAAATCTCTGTTTGTCTTCCGTGACGTCTCTGTTTGTTTTGCCTCATGACTGGTCTAGCGTCACATGCATCTCTAAATTTCACGCTTTAACAAACTCCTCTCAGTATGGGGATTTGGGCTCTGCAGCCCTACCCACAACAGGATGAGAATAGTTTGGAAAAAAAAAAATGCTGTTAAAGGGGTAGTTCACCCAAAATGATTTTTGTTAATAACCTTATTTAGCCCACTGTATCATATTTGATCATTCGCACATTTCTAAGGCCTCTAAAAGATCACGTGATTATTACACATCTGATTCATAGCTTATACTTTTTAGCAAGTAAAAGGCCTTTTAGTATAATTTTAAAAATGTCTTCTTCAGGTCGTGGTACATGTGGCTTTTTCTGTTAAATGTAAGAATAACTTTTATATTTTTAGTAATATTTCAAGATGAACATTTGGTAACACTTTATTTCCCATGGTGCACTTTAGACATTTTACTACCTATAAGTAACTTTTCGACTACATGTCAACTAGCAGTCAGTATTAGTAGACTGTCTGCTTAATATCTGCTAAAACTTTATTTTGATAGTCCGCCAACACGCATTCTATTGACTATAAGTATTATTGAGTACGTCAACTTGTTTTACTAACCTGAACACTTACAACTAAAACCTTACCTAACAGTCTACTACTGTCTACTAATACTCTAATGAAAGTTAGTTGACATGTAGTTGCAAAGTTACTTATAGTTAGTGGAGTGTCTAAAGTGGACAATCTAAATAAAGTGTAACCGAACATTTACTGGACAGAAGCAACTTAAGTTTACTTTATTATCCATACATCATTTTTTTTTTTTTAGAAAAATCATGTTAAAATATATGTATCATACATCAGGCTTTTGAGGAACGTTTATTTCATCATTGTATTGGACTGCATTAAATTGTCCATACGATGAAAGTCAGTGGTGTCAAACACTGCCCAACATTGGACCCCATTGAATTTCATTGTATGGACAGCAAAATACATTTTTCAAAATATCTTCTTTTGTGTTCCACAGAACAAAAGAATGTCATACAGCTTTGGAACAACATGAAGGTAAGTAAATAATGCTAGAATATTCATTCTTGGGTGAACTATTCCTTTACCTAAGGTCAGCAAGAGTGTATTGCTCGAATAGAACTGCAGAACTAAGAAGTTCTTAAAGTACCACGTCTTATCAAAATGACTTCTATGATAGAGATGTTCCATTACCCAAGTTCTTTTCTGCCTTCTTAAAGTAAACACACACTTAAATTTCAGATTTGTACTCATGTCTCTTTGCAAGAATATTACACAGAGTTTCAGATATGCTTTACAGAGCCTGACAGAGGAGGTCTCTATTTAGAGGCAGAATAAGAGCAGTCATTACAGGCATATTTCAGTCCACTGTGAGCTGCTGGCCTGCCCCTGCTGTTATTGTTATTTTCTCTATTCCTTGATGGCCACTAAAGCGGAAAAATGGATCCGCACTTGGGCAGAAATATGAGGCTTCGTGGAGTTAAACATTCAAATCCATGCTGCAGCTTCTACACACACACACACATACACACACACACACACACACACACACACACACACACACACACACACACACACACACACACACACACACACACACACACACACACACACACACACACACACACACACACACACACACACACACACACACTCCTTCCATTTTATTCTCTCTGACAGGATTAGCTGGTCTGCGGTGTTAGAAATACATTAAGTGGACCTTTGCAGGCCACTTATTATGCTTGATTATGCAGCTGGAATGGGGAAGGTAGGCGTTGTTTGTAGTTAAATAACTTCTGAGATGCTTTTTTTCCCTTTTCTTTTTCCCCTTCCCTCCCTTTCTTTTTTTTTAAAGTGACCGTCTTCAAAGCATGAACGGGTCAGCAGCTTTGCCACAAGACTAAGATTGATTTCCACCCTCCTACTCCTTTGTTCCCGCAGTTTTAAAGCAGACAGGATCTGGTAAATTAGTTTGTCCATTAATGAAACAGCCAATGAAACTCCCATAAAAGTTCAATATAGCAAAACAATGGCAAAGCACCTCGTAGGTGAAGATACAGGCCAAAAAGCAGGAGGCTTCAGTGTTCTTGGACTAATTAAATGGTTAACTCGTGTTGGAGAACAGATAGGATTATGTTCCATCTGGGCTGTATGCCAGCCTATAGGTATGATGTAAATTAACTTGAATTACAATAAATAGTCTCACCAGCTGTCCATCTCCCCAATGTTCGCTGCCTGATTAGAGTGTGCTACGCTGTAATGCATTCTGGGATGTGTTGGGGTCAGAGAGAAATATAACACATCGTCATCAGACTGAGCCGCCCTCTCTTCAACCCCCTAAACTACCATCATCATCTCAGCCTCTTATGTTTGGACAGCTGGCACCAAACAAGCCGAGAGTGTTTCGACTTAAAACAAGTGGACAATTCAACTGCTTTTCCCAAACTTTGCATAAAATCAAGTGTTTGACGGGTGGGTGTGAGAATCAGAGAGACAGGCACAGAATGAGACACAAAGAAACAGACAGAAAAACAAACAGATAGATAGACAGTCTGACAAATTACAATTATAAGATAATTTATTAGCCTGCATAGCCCGTATCACTAAAAGGGGAAACGGTTTAATTTGTCTGAAGCTCTTTAGAGGGATTTAACTTTGAGGGCCTCTAAGTCAACAACACTAAAAAGAGGCGATTAAGATATTAAAGAAACAAGAACATGATTTCATTTTGATTTAAGTTAGGTTGTCAGTATTATAAAAACATTAACATAATAAAAAAAGAAAATGTTCGGTTTCAAAAGATGAAGGCAAAAAGTATTCAGAGACTTTGTGATTGTCAAACATTAGTGGAACATGTTCACAGTTAATGTGATGAACTACACCTGCTTGGAAATCTACATCTGCTTGGACACCTGTGTGAACATGAGGGGAAATTACTTCATATATCTACCAAAATCACTTTGAGACCACCAAGTTAGCTTTGACAAAAGGTCTTGTATCATTTGTTGGCAATGCTTTGATATTCTGTTATCTAACGCAATACCATTCAGAATTTAATCTCCAAATACTTTTTGTGGCTACTGTATATTAAGTGCTAATAAATGTAAATGTATTTATATCAACACAAAAATATAGTTGGTAATTTTACTAATATTTAAAACACTTTATGTGTGTGTGTGTAATCTTAATTCAGTATTTTGTATACACTATTTTATTTTTTACTAATAATTTGACTGTTTTATTTTTTAGTTTAATTTTTAGTAATTTTTAAAAAAAATTTTTTAGAGTAGTTCACTTCAGAATTAAAATTTCCTGATAATTTACTCACCCCCACGTCATCCAAGATGTTCATGTCTTTATTTTTTCAGTCGAAAAGAAATTAAGGTTTTTGAGGAAAACATTCTAGGATTTTTCTCCATATAGTGGACTTCAATGGGGTACAACGGGTTGAAACTGCAATTTGGACCTTCCAACCGTTGTACCCCATTGAAGTCCACTATATGGAAAAAAATCCTGGTATGTTTTCCTCAAAAACCTTAATGAAAATCTTGAATGACGTGGGGGTGAGTGTTATCAGGAAATTTTAATTCTGAAGTGAACTACTCCTTTAAGAACTTAACAGTAATTTTAGTACTTGAACGTAAATGTATTTGCTTCTTTTCATCTACAATTTAGATTTTGTTTTATCTTAGCTTTATTTCAGTAAACAGAAATGTTGCAGTAACAAATTATGAGTTTCAAAAATCAGTATTGAAACTGCTGAAGGTGAAAGTGAAAAGGAATAAACAAAAAAAAGAATCATGTCAATAGCTATTTCAGAAATATCTTGACCTCACATTCTGCAGTAGCATAGATGCAAGGGACTAAAGGGATCAGGGTAACCAACAAAAGCAGGAGCACACAGCTCATAGACAGAGGAGTATTTATTTGAACAGTAGTAAAGCTCTCCAAAAGCAGCAACGATCAGTGGAGTCCAGGCCTTCGGGTCAAAGGTGTAAAGCCTGCAGACTTCTAAACCATTTCACTCCCAGATTGACACCTCATCTCTGCCCTGACACATCTGATCCCAAAGACCAGGAACCCCTTTCCATCCCGATTAAAAAACATGCACCAGCGGTTACCATTTAACACCTGTTCGCCCTAATTTCCATTCAGGGGTACGCAATGGATTTCAAATCATTTATCACTTCCTAAAGTGCTTCCACATGTGAGCTCCCTCCTCCCTTTTTCTGGAAAGCCCTTTCCCACCTCCGGCCAACCTTTTCCAAATGTATTAAAATTCATTTGGGCCCAAAGAAGTTCAGACACTGATGTTTCATTGTGGTGATGTCTGGTAATTATTAGACCAAATTACGGGTCCTGCTTGTGACTTGACAAGGTAGACTTCATGTTAAAGTAGGGTGGGGGTGAGGGGGATAAGGTTTAAATTTGGAGGGGTGGTCTGTGGGGCTTTGTGGACTTTAAATGGGCTCTTTTGTACTGGGGTGTCAGTCATTGGCCCAACAGATCGCCACTGTGGAAACATGTTGACAGTTTGGGACTGCGGGAGTCCCACAGGGGCCTGTACTGGGACCATTTGAGAAGTCAATGTCAGATGTGTAGCAGTAAGAATCAGCCAGGTCAGTCTGGTGTAGTTTTTATAGAAAATATATACAGTACAGCGTTTGATTACAAATTCCACCACGCAATCATGGTAATAATAGAAATTCTGTAGGTTTATTTATGTTCTGCTGTATGTCTGAAAATCACAGATCATCTATGTGCATATGTGGAAGGTCTGAGACGAATCGCTCACTACATATTTTTCCAGACCTAGAGTGATAATGTGATGTCATTGATACAATGCAAAATTGCACATAGTAATATAATTGGTGTAAACTTTTCCTAAAGGTCATCTATGTCATAAATACAGTAATACAAAATTCATATAGTTTAAGCCATTTATAGAGTTAGTGTGATTTAGAAGGCTATTTTAAAAAAGTTTAAATTAAGTTTCAGTGTGACTAAATATCAAAAGAAGCAAACATTCTGCTAATTTCTGGAGAACTGCTGCCACACTAATGTAATGAGAGGGTGTGGAGGGAAAAAATCACACTTTAACTTAATTAAAACTCTGAACTGCTACATTTATTGTTTACCAAATAGGTTTTTAACATATTTGCTCCATCTTTGAAACTAGAATTGTTAGAAACCATACAGTAAGTGTTCTTAATTAGAGCTGTGCTGTAAAAATGTGCACTAATCAGATATGCCTAATAACAAAGTCCATGAAATTACTAATTAGAATTTCATTAAAAGGTACTGCTTTATCGTCAAAGGAAATCGTAACCTTTAAAATGCTTTCAGGAAGGCACACGCCTCTTCAAATGAGAAAAAAAAGGAGGAAATTGATGGCTTTTGATGTAATATCTCATTTAGGATTCAAGCTAAATTGGGCTATTTAAACATGTCATTGTTTTGAGCGTAATTTATCAGACTAATTAACACGCGTTATTACTTGGGTTGGGCAGCTGACAGCATATTGTGCTTCTCCAGCTTCCTAAATTGTTAAGCATCTCAAAACACAAAAAAGTTTATTGTGATTATTTCATTACAACTGTCAAAAAAACTCTCACAAAATAGGAACAGAGTATAACATCTTCATTGTTGTTTTTTTATTTTTCCTTGTCACATGCTGTATCACCTATTTGTGCCCAAAAAAATTACTATCTCTCTCTCTCTCTCTCTCTCTCTCTCTCTCTCTCTCTCTCTCTCTCTCTCTCTCTCTCTCTCTCTCTCTCTCTCTCTCTCTCTCTCTCTCTCTCTCTTTCTCTCTCTATATATATATATATTGATATGCCCTTTAAGTGTACAAAATGGTTGAAAATAGAATTTTTTTTAATAAAAATAATAATAATCCTGCATGCAAAACTGACACTAAGTTTCAGTCAAAGACCAACATGTGTAATTTAATAATGTATTTCAAGCTGTGACGATGTGTGGGACTTTTTTCAATACATTGAATGTGTCCTGCTTATGACCATGCGCCCAGGTGTGAATGCCTTGTGTATCACTTTCTCTACTTTAAAAAGTGGCTATTTTTAAAACATGCTATTTGCTAATGATATTTTTATCTATTCTGCTCCACATGTCAGGCCTCTTTCATGATTGTTTTTTATGGCTTTCAACTGCTTTAGTTCACTTAGCTCCTTACGCTAAATCAATGATTCTTTGGTAGCACATGATGAGGCGACTGGGCCAGGACTGGAGAGACTAGACCAGTTACCGGAAATTGAGGAGACAGAATGTTATTTCATTGGCTGGAACTGTTCATCTGCGAGATGAGAAGGCATTTCAGAGTAAAGCTATGATATATCACACCTTTGCTTTTCATCTGACAACATGGCATGAGACTCATTTGTTGATAACTATTAATGTGCATATGCCTATCAGTGCAACTTTATGAATGTAGAAGTGTGATGAACAAAGATTTGATAACACATGATGACCAAGTGTGCCACAGTCACGGCATTTCAAAATTATGCTTTCCCACTGCTGTGAGATTCATTAGTATTTGTCTTTAACAAGACAGCAAGTGGTTGTTTAGGCCAGTGGGGGAGCATCAACACATGCCATGAATCAGTCGTCCACTATAATTAAAGGCCTCTATTAAGTTAATTACTAGTATCTCACACAGCAGTGCATGCTGGGAAGGCAGCCATTTGATTTGCCCTGTGGGCATCTTATGTAGTTTTTTCCTCATCATTTTTCTGCCATGGCCACATCTCATCAGTACCATAACAAAATTACTGCAAAAATATAAATTGCCAGAAAACAATTTAGTAGAGCCCAGAAAAATACGTTTATTTTTTCACTAAGCATGCAACCGCACAAATTTGTATGAAATCTGCATACGAACATTTTCACGAACAAGTCATGATTCACCAAAAACATATTTTTATATAATAAAATTAATAAATACAATTTATTTTCATCTTAAATCTATCTATCTATCTATCTATCTATCTATCTATCTATCTATCTATCTATCTATCTATCTATCTATCTATCTATCTATCTATCTATCTGTCTGTCTGTCTGTCTGTCTGTCTGTCTGTCTGTCTGTCTGTCTGTCTGTCTGTCTGTCTGTCTGTCTGTCTGTCTGTCTGTCTGTCTGTCTGTCTGTCTATCTATCTAGCGATCTAGCTATCTGTCTAGAGTTCTCTGCAATTCCTGTCTACATGAATGTATCAGATCGGATCTATTAAAAAATAAAAAAAATTCTGGCTTTATTATCAAATATGTGCCATTTATGCAACTTTTACTGCCCTTCTTGTATATTGGTTGGAAACATATTTGCACCAAAGCAGTGGTGACACCTTCTTTTACCTCACAACTGTGAAAGTGCCTGAAATGAAGACAGATGGCCAAATCTACCTGTCAGGCCTACAACCATATGATGTCAATGCTTTGTAATTCTCTTCCTGTTTTAAAAATAAAGGTCAGACATACCTCTGTTACCCAGATTTTATTCCCCTAACAGGTCATTACAGTCCTGTTACTAACACCAGGACCTATGTCCCTCCTCACTACGGCTGTGGGTACAATTAAAGAGAACAGTAAATGCAGCTGGGTATTAACAAAGAGCAGGACTTTACTTACAAATGTGTCGTCAGGTGGCTTTAGAGAGAAAGATGGTTTCGGGAATTGACAAATGGCTGTGTGCTCACTAAGCACTGATCCCCTAATAAGGCTACGATTCTTTAGAGTTTGATTAGCCTATGAACGCCCAGTTAGAGGCTCATAAATGGACCTCCAAAAATGTGTTACTTCGAGAACAACCTTCATACCAGAAAAAGACTAATGAGGCGTTTTAATGAACTAGTTGTCTTGCTGCTGTCTTTCCGAGGAGGGTAAAGGGTAGGGGGTCAAGACCATTACCAGCCTTTATGTAGACGCAAGGCTGTTGGGAAATCTATTGACAGCCACTAAGCAGTTCAAGTGCACTGAGACTTAATTAGAATTACATGTTTGAGATTGACTCTGAGATCTGTTGATAAGTTTCTGCACTACAACTGGTTATAATGAAGCATTGTGAATTTGTCCTCGACACCGGTAAATCGGATGAAATTGCACTGCTCCTTTACAACCACCTCAAATAGACCCTCCACAAGAAACCTGCACAGAACTTCGGTCTCATTGCCTATTCATTCTTTAAAACTTTTTTTTTTCAATGTTAAAACACATTCTCCTATCCCAGTTTAATATTCAACTATAAGTACACCATTTGTAGGTTGATTTTCTTGAAACGTGGTATCAAAACATTGTTATATGTTTGTTTGAGCATCATGACCAGCCTGGCAACAGCAGCATTGACTAACCTTAGTTTGAGGTGGGACTGTTTGTCCACCCAATGGAAGACCAGAGAAGAATTCAGCACTATAAAAATACACTATTAATGTATGGTTAAAACAGCTGAGGATGCAAAAAATTCACTGTAAAAATATGGTGACAGTGTTTTAGATATTACAGGATGTCTGCACATGATGGTAAGCTGGCGTTCTGCCGTGTAGCGCTTTAAAAACGCTGTACTGTATTTGCAACGTAAACTGCGTAGGAGACAGAGATTGTTGAATAAAGTCGTTATTTTTGTTTGTTTTTTGCGCACAAAAACTATTCTCATCGCTTCATAACATTAAGGTTGAACCACTGGAGTCACATGGACTATTTTAACGATGTCTTTACTACTTTTCTGGGCCTTGAAAAGTTGTAATTAAATTGCTGTCTATGGAGAAGTCAGAGAGCTCTCAGATTTCATCAAAAATATCTTCATTTGTGTTCCGAAGATGAACAAATGTCTTACGGGTTTGGAATGGCATGAGGGTGAGTAATTCATTAATTAATTAATTACAGAATTTTCATTTTTGGGTGAAATAACCCTTTCAGTTTGGGTCAGTTTAAGCCAATTTGTCAATGGCTATTTTTTTTTTTATTTTTTTTATTTTTTTTAGTGTTTTAATAAATAGCAAATGATGTACCATAATCTATTCCTTCTTTATTTATTTTCTTTCCATCTAGTGAAAAAATAGTTTGACATGTCTGTATACATTATATACTACATTTACTAGAGATGTTTATTATGTATTGTTTATGTAATGTAGTAATTTTTTTATGCTGTAGCAATATAGCTGTAACCATTGCTGCAAGTACAATGTAAAACGGTATTGAAATGGTAAAATTACAGTAAATAGCTGGAATCACAGTAAAGCTGTCAAATAAACAACAGTATTGGTACTGTTGAATTACGGTAAACACTGGAACCATTGCTGCCAGTATTTTACTGTGAAATTACAGCACAGCTGTAAAATGGAAAAATGGTGTTGAAACCGTAAAATTACGGTAAATGGCTGGAACCACAGCTGCCAGTATTTTACTGTAAATATCCGGGTACATTTTTTACAGTGTGTATATTTTCGTTCATATTTCACTAAATGATATAATGTTAATATACCATGCTACTTGTGCTTTGTGCCCTAAAATGTATTGATAACCACAATGATAACATAGGTGGTACAGTACAAAGTCACATCAGAGTTTATCATAAGTGTTTATCATGGCCTGTCTAAAAAAACATGGTCAATACTCGTATATACTGTTAGAATACTCGGTGCACAGCGTCATACACACAAAGACAAAACACCATCAGGGTAACACACGTGACCTAACCATTAACTAAATAACAGAAAATGTAACAAAAAACACCCTATATATCACTGAGAAACAAGACTATATGTTATGTGGATTTTTACTGTTTTACACAAAAAGCATGTGCAAAAACCATAAATTTGAATTGTAGGGTAAAATTACATACTTGTGATTTTAAACCTTTTACAAATTTCAACTAAGGTATCATGCAGTTAACATATTAACAGGCTTTTGCAGTATTTTTTTGTAAAAATTACAATAAAAATTTAGAGTGTGGGAAACCTATTTGAAAAGTCAATATTTTTGATATTTCATTTGGTGATGCTAGTTGCGTAGATGCTAATTACTCACTTTTATGATCTTTAAAAATACATAACTAATAACTCATTATGACCTATCATAATTTAGTTAAGGATCAAATCAAACCAGACTTTCTGTGGGCAAACTCCATGATTTCATCAATTCAGGATAATTAAATGGAGATTTAAATACCTGATCTCAGAATAAACAATTTGAGAGTCCCTTCCAGTACACAGCTGAGAAGCCACTTTTGTTGTTTTATATGCACATATAGTAAGGTTACACAATCTGAATAAACATAGTACAGTGCCAGCAATGCTGTTGTTGGCCAGCTAATAATCTAAAAACACCATAAACGAGTCTCCAACATCTAACCAGAGACGAGAAGGAGGGGTTGTGGGGGGTGAGAGAGGGAGAGATAGAGACAGAGACATGGAAAGAGGAAAGAAAAGCGGGAGACAGAGGAACTAAGAGCGAAAAAACATTAATTATTAGCCCCAGTGGGATCTTTTATATTCTGTCGAGCTTGGACAACACCAATTAATACAGCAATTATTATCCTGGCCTATAGCGAGGGGTTGACTAAGCTGCCTTGCCATCTGACGATCGCGTGAAGAGGGGAGCGCGCCGGGAGAGGCATGCTGGAACCAGATTACTCATCTCACCAGAAGCCTCTTATTATGCATGGAAGATGGAGAGAGAGAGACACAAACAGAGGGTAATTATTTAGTCTGTGAATTTCAACCCAACAATCACTAATACACAGCCTTTCATGAGATAATAAGCAGTTTGCTTTCACCTTCTGGGGCTTGGAACGGGGCTAATGAGATGAATTAAGACTAAAGATGGTGGAAATATACTGTTCTTCTAGCTTGGTAAAGAGCACTTTAGTGTGCTCGGACCCATTCCATATTCGGTTTCCTTTCATCGCGCACATGCTCCTCTCACTTCTTCTTACGGTCTCTTCTTACAGCTCTCCTCTCAACTTATTCTGCTAGAGACACTCATATATCCAGTTTATTGACAGATACTTGCTTACTCTGCTTACAATGGTCTAGAGCCAATTCAGACCCCAATATGGCCTTTGATCTCAGCAGTCCACCTTTTTGGGGCCATTACAATACTAGTGGCTTTAAAGTAGTACAGTAGTAAAACCTGGAGTGGAGCAGGAGTGGACTGATTACAGAATGCTTTAATCAGATATCGTCCATTCCAGTCAGTGTGTTGATTATATGCAAAACTTGAGGCTTTGGCACTATTTTTTTTTATGCGTTGGAACATTGATGGAGGGGGAAAAATACAAACTAACTTATTCTTTATTGGCATCTATGAAGAACCTTTAACATCAATATAATATTTCCACAGCACAAAAGATTCTTAGTGGAAAAAGGCTCCTCTGATTATTAAAATGTTCTTTACACTAGGAAAAACTGTTCACATGAAGGTTTTTTGGGGGAAACCAAAATGGTTCTTCTATGGCATTGCTGCGAAAACCCTTGGAACCTTTATTTTTGAGGTTTATAAATGATGCGTTTTCATAAAACATGGTGCGGTTTCTCAGTTTAATGCCTCCACTGTCTCTTTCTCTGTTGCTCTCACTTTCTTTCCCTCCCTGTCTCTCTCTCTCTCACCCCCGTCTATTTCTTTCTTTCTCTTTTTAGGTGCTATTTTAAGTCCCCAGTCCCTGCCTGGGAAACATAGGCTCCGTTTCCTCAAGGCCACTGTAAAATCTCATCTGACAGGCAATGAATGCCCACTAGATGCTTGCATGTTATCTTGACATGACCATGTTAAGCTGGCTTCACTGATGCTAAATGGATGTCATAAACCTTTTAGGAGACATTTCGCCTAATGTGTACTTGTGTAAAAGTGTTTCCCGGTGTAATACATTTATGTTTTTATTTAGACCGAGGGGGGAACTTAAGGCATAACAATAGTTTTAGGGTACGTACTCGTCAAACTGATCATGCAGGCTACACTGCAATTTATTCAAACCTCCTGTGGCTTACAAAACACAAATAGCGCAGGATACAAATTGCATAAATGTAATGCGAATTAACAGATTCACACATTTGTCAGAATTTACAACATCTGGGAGATGTATAACATGCGCATTTGCTCGGTATTAATGTCTATGCTTGTGCCAAAGTAACCTCTCTTTTCTTCCAGGCTATGGTTGCAATGGCAGCAATCTGATATAATGCATTTCAAAGAGAATTTGTCTTTGAATTAGATATGATTAGCAGATCAAGTGATATTATATGAGAATAAAAGGCAAGAATTTATGAAAAAAAAGTTCAGGTTCAAAGTTTAGTCAAGTTTGGACTTGCTTGGAATATGCCGCAATAAAGTTTGATGGTGAATTATGATTCTTAGACTTTCTATGTGTTTGCTGCTTCTGAATATAGTTTATGTTCAGATAATGATAACAGCAATACTTTGACCAAAGTAAATTTGATCAATTAAGACCAATTAAAATAACAAATATGCAGTTTATTTGAACTGTTAATAGGTGAAATTATACCCTGCCTTCTCAACTTGTCTAGTCAAGTTCTTTTCTCTCTGTTTTGTTCCTTGGCTGGCCCTTCCTTCTGGAGAAGCTTCATTTATTTAAAACGGTGTTGTGTTGCACCCCTCACCCCGTTACACAAAAGCAAAGACGAGCAAGGGACAGAGGTGCTGTCATTGTCACCGGCAGGTGTAGAATAACATCTCTTGAGCAGCTTGTAATTAGAGTGGCTGCTATGTAATGAGGGTGCAAGATTCCTCCCTCTGTTGTTTGTGCCAAACTGGACCTGGCTGTTAGATGCCCATCATGGGGGTGAATGCAACAGCCAAAAGCAACAAACATGATCAAATTGAATGGAATGACCATTCTGTTAAACTTTAATCGCTTGCCTTTTTTGAACAGTCAGGATGATTCATCTCTGGATAAATTGTCAACAAATACTTCCAGAAAGATCTAAGGAATGATATATGATAAGTATTAAAAAGCATGCATACTTTGCTGACATTCGTTCTAATAAATTTCATGGCACAAAAGTGACTGACTATTTAACAACATTGTTTATTTTCACTTACAACATAAAATGTTTGATAGAACAAGTTAATATTTTGAAAGTACCAGACATTCATAAATATTATAAGTCACTAAAATGTGCAAGTCAATTTAATTGTAAAAATCTTATTCAGGCATCCATAAAAACCATTCACTCCCAATGTTAAAGCTACTGCTTGTATCCACATAATGTGGATTTGCACTCTTGGCAAAATGAAAACTTCTGTCAGAGTCAGATTGAAATTTATATCAGTTTGTCAGGCACAAGCCAAAAACGATCTTACTCAACATTATTGTGATAAGTTTGGTGCCAGAGATGGAGGGAAGAGGGAGAGAAGTGCCTCATGCTTCGCTCACCAGATAAATCCAGAAGCCAAGATTCTCCACTCTCTCCTCCATCAGAAAGCTCCCCAACCTGACCCTTCAAACAAGAAAAAAAAAAACCCTCTTTTGTTGGGTTACTGCCTCTTTGCATAACGTTCAGCCTCGAGCTACACTGTGGTTCCAACTGCACACAATTTTCTCAGGAAAATATAATCGATCCTCCTCAAAATAGACTTGAACTGTCTAACAGTAGAGCAGCGCAGTGTTAAGCAATCTGGCGGTACCACAGATCAAACGTAGGCGTGCTGGGAATGCCTTGCCCCTCGTTTTTGTTTTTTCACTTTTTTTTCTTTCCAGCAGCATGGAACACTCGAGCTGAGTTTGTAATTACAGAAACACAAACCGCCTTGTCATGAACAAAACCCCAACATTAGTAGTAGCTGATATGTAGATATCATCTTACACATAATGATGTCTAAAACCAACATTGAATCCATATAATTTTTTGATGGGGAGCCGGCCAGTCACTAATTAAGATTAAATTAATTAACGAGTGCCATTGTATTTGACACCGAGATGCGAACAATTGACAAACAATTTCCTTAATTGCCTAATAATTGTCCCAGATTCCCCAGTCATCTTCAGGCAAGAAATAATGATTTGGATTTGTTAAGTGGCCAAGACACTTTTTGAAAAATAATGATTCTATCCTAGAAAGTGGGTTGAGGGGTAATTCACAGCTGCATCTGTAATCAACCACGAGGATCTGAACAATATATATATATACTCTAAAAAGTAAAAGTAAAAATAGGGCTCAATGTACTGTAATAATTTAACAGATATTATATATAATATCAATATATATATATATTAGTAATATAATATATATGTAATGTAAAATACACACACACACGTACTCGGTTTCACTATCTTTGTGGGGTCTCTCCATAGGTGTAATATAATAATATACAATTTTTATACTGTACAAACTTTATATTCTGTCCCCAAACTCCACTTGTGAGGAACGCTGGCTGGTTCCAATGTAGGTGATCTCAGGTTTTACTATCCTTGTGGGGACATTTGGCACACACAATATGTACACATATACTGTATACCGTTAAAAATGTTGTTGTCAGTAAAATTTAATTCCAGCAGGGATGAATTGAATTGATCAAAAGTGACAAAACACAAAATATTTATTTTTCAAATAAATAATGTTCTTGAAAAAGAATAATCCTGTAAAAAATAACTGTTTTAACTGTTTTAAACATTGATAAGTTATATTACTTGAGCACCAAATCAGCAAATTAGAATGATTTCTGAAGAATCATGTGACACAGACAACTGGAGTAATGACTGCTGAAAATTCAGAAATAACCATAAATAAATTTCACAATAATACTGATTTTATATTTTACTGTTTTGGTATTTTTGATCAAATAAATACATCCTTATTGAACGTATGAATCTTACATGTTTTATATATGTTTTATAGATATATAACTTCCTAAAACCCAAAGTGGAGCACAGAAACTCCCTATCCCCTACCCAGGAGTAGCAGAATGTCACTGAGCAGTAAAGAATGTCTGGGTAAAATGTCAAGGGGATTTATAAACACCTGGAAACCCTGGACAAGGATTTACAAATGGCAGCAGGACTTAAATATTAACAAGAACATTACCTGTGCTAAATAAATGCACATACAGATGTCAATTTAATTGACTTGCATTCATTCCTTCTATATAATCTATCTGCCTGTCTCTCTCTCTCTTTATATATATATATATATATATATATATATCCTTTTTTTTTTTTAAAGAAGACTAAAATACAAAGCATTTTGCGTTTACGAAACAACAGATGTGTTAATACAGTACATTGAGACTTATTGGGCCGTCAGTGTCTGTCTACGGCTAGATAAACAGTGCCAACTATTGGTGACTTACTATAAAAGCCTGACAAATAATTCACTATAATATTCTGTAAATTCCCTTTTCATCTTAATAGTTCTGCATTATGCGCATCAACATGCAAACCACATTCACACATTGTTTTGAAAGCCCTGTGACGGTACAGTATGGTAGAACACAACACATTCCCATGCACTCTGTGAGAAAACTGACCTCTTTACTTGGCTGGATATTATCCCATGGTAACCTGTAGTAATTGACCTTTGAGACCTGCACTAAGTTGACCTCTCTATAGCCTCTGTTGAAGGCCAGGTCTCTTATGAGGGGAAAGGAGGACGTCTCTCCCTTGTTCCTAAAGCAAGGTGCATTCAAGACTCCGTCACTGCCCACCTCCCTCATTGCTTGCACCTGCTAAAACATTCGAGGTATTTGCACGGCAGGGCAACACATTTGCTTTTCATTTAACCTGCCTGGCTAGATCTTTGAAGTGCAAAATGGCAGAGCCGCACAGGTTTCTCTCGCTTTCTCTCTCTATCTGTAGCTCTCTCTCTCTCTCTCTCTCTCCCTCCCTCCTTAATCATTTACCTCGTCGAGGCGCATTCTCTGCAGCTAACCCATCAAGCGGAAAACGAGGTTGGCCCACTGTTTTTCCCTCCCTCCTGCTCTCTGCCTTTCATTCTGACATTCTCTTTGTGGGAGACTTCATACTCAATCACAAAGAGGGGTTAGAGAGAAAGAGAGACAGAGAGAGAGAAAGAAAAGAAACAGATATGTGGTCTTGGCTGAATATGAATGTTGAATCAGACAGCAGGATTGAAGTGCCATTGATCAGGTTGGGATAATTATCTGATCCATCCCGGACATCCAGGTTCATTAGTGTTCTCCTCATACACCATCACATCTTTGCACTCCCATATCCCACTGGTCGCACAATGAACATAACATGCTAATGATCCTAATTGATGATAAAATGCTTCATAAAACTGATTACCTTTGATTTGCTTGTGATGTTCATCATTTGTAAGTCACTTTGGATAAAAGCATTTGCTAAATGACTCAATGTAAATGTGTGGGATCTCATAAGGGGGAAATGCCAACTTCATGTGGTACTAGATTTCCAAAACCCAAAACACACAAGAATTATGAATTATTTACTGCTGTTTTGCATTCATTACTTAGGCAATGAAAATCAAATGACAGCAAGTCAGAAAACAATTTATATCAACATACATTTGGTAGCATTTTATTTTGTATTTTACAACTAATATTCAAAATATGCTGTTATATTACCATTTTGTGTAAAGAGATAATCAATTATAAGAGATGTTATTTTCCTTAAACACTCCTCCATTTATTGTTTCAGATGAATCACGTATGATTTGGCAGCTTCAATAACTGCCTGCAGTTTATGAAAAATGTATGTGGGAATATTCATCATTACATTACTAAATACAATAAATATAATATAATATAATATAATAAATATAATTAATATAATCATAATAATTAAAATTATATTATTAAAATTGTTACTCCAAAAGCATTAGAGAGCCATGGTGCTGATTTATTTAATTCATTTAATTTCATAATTTGTTGAAACTATCAAATATATTATGAGGCTACCATACATTTATGATAACATCTGCTAAATAACTATCACAGCATGCTTTTTTTCTGTCCTGTAGATGTGACACGCTCCACACAAACATATTACCTGAGCTTTAAACATGCCAAATTTGGATGCTCAATTTAATGCAATCACTGCACAAGTGGACCACATTAGACCAGGCTATAGTGAAGAATTATAAATCTCTCTCTCTCAATCTCTCTCTCTCTCTCTCTCTCTCTCTCTCTCTCTCTCTCTATCTCTCTCTCTCTCTCTCTCTCTCTCTCTCTCTCTCTCTCTCTCTCTCTCTCTCTCTCTCTCTCTCTCTCTCTCTCTCTCTCTCTCTCTCTCTCTCTCTCTCTCTCTCTCTCTCTCATGCTCTCTAACACTTCTCTTTGGTTTTAGATGAACACTACTTGACAATGTAGAGACCCCCGGGGCAGGAGTACAGGAGGAAATAGCTGGATTGATTCCCTCAGTGGAGGCTGTCCCTTGTCCCCTGCTGCTATTTATTTACTGCTGTTATGCATCTCCTGCTCGCTCTCTGCGTTACCTCTGCTCTTTATCTTTCCTTTAGTCATGTCAACCATAACTGAAGTTAATATGGTCAAATCTTCCCGTTATCTATAAATCCTGAATAATGCAAACGGTGGTCAGGTGAGAGTTGGGGGATGGTGAAAATCTGATGAAAAAAGAAGGCTTAAAATCAAATAAATCACACCTGCCGGCTGGTGGAAACTGGCACAGCGTTCCTCATATTACACTCAAAATTACTTCATTTGTTCCTCTAGATATTTTAATCCACCCTGACCTCAAACTTCCCGTGAACCAGCGCCCGAACAAAAGGCCGCCCACTGTCTTCGCAGTAAATCTGTTGTCTCCTTTCTGGGCTCTGGACTGGGGCTCATAGATCACCACTGCGCCACAGCTTGCTTCAATTTACTCAATTAACTCGGGTAAAGCACTTGTAAGTTCTGCAGATGTTGGTTTATTATCGAGGACTAAAATGTACAAGTGAGTTCAGGAGCCTGGGGTTATGGTAAGGTTGACAGAGGGGGGGAAGGGCGACCCTCGCTCTCATACTCAGATGCTGCAGCTGAGAGGATAGGAAATAAAAAGGGAGAGAGATAGATAGCATCTAAAAAAAATCTAGAATCCCAAATTGCTGACATCAAGAAGAACATCTTAAAGAAATGCTGGCAGAGAGACTATGTGACTATTCTGTATCCTACGGAAGAGTTAGTGATTAACCAATTTTAATTGCTCTATCTCTCTGACAGAGAACTGGGCAAAAGACACCAGCGGTCCAGGCTAATCATTTCCGCCGTCGCAGCTGTTAGACTCGCAGCCTGGTGTTGCTTTATGAAACGTGCCTCTGCAGATCTTACACACATGAAATGGCTTAGTCGCTGAACCTGAATCACTCACAGATGACAAACTTTCAGAGAGCGTTCGTTAATCATTAAGGGAACATCTCGCCAATGCTTAAAGTTTGTTTAGCACCTTGCGTGTCCTCAAAACAAACTGTGCATTGAGACAAAGACAGCATTTGAAAAATCAATGACTCGGTGTTTATACGAGTACGAATAAGCCATCTTATCTCTGCTTGACCTCCCTCGGATAAATCAAAGTCAGAGCGACGCATGGAATGTAAAATATACTGTAAGGGGGGTTTGCTAATATTAAGCAGGTGTTGCTAGTATCACCATAAAACATGCTGGCTGAGGCTAGCTATATTTCCTCAGTTGGCGGACTACATTTCAATTAAGAACGGCAACACATTTTGACATTCATGGAGCTTTAAAATAAGCTTTTGATACATGATTTTCCTGTGTTGGTCTAACATGCTACCAGCAGGTTAGCATGTTTGGAATTAGCTGCTTTTCTTCATAGGCGAAAGGGTGAATTTTGCTGGTGGGGTTGGTGAAATAGCTTAATGACATCGTTGATTCTGATTGGCTGCCTGTTCTAGCGCAGAGCCAGTTCACACATCTTTAATAAAATTGGTGGGGCAGTAATGCAACAGGTTCATTAGGCTCGAGGCAGCTTTACTGCTGAGATTACATGGGATCATAATCCACAGAAACCGCAATTAACAGCTTAGAAATTGGCAGCAGAAGGAAAAATTATGACACAAGTATATGATTCAGTCTTAAAAATGTATCTGAAAGTAACCAGATTTGAATTTCCTGAAGAAAACATCAATGCTTGCAAGGTGCCAAAATATAATGTTAAGTTTTAGGTAAACTGTGATTTTTTTTTAATATCTTATAAACTCTTAAAATAAAATAAATAAAATCTTAAAATAAAATAAATAAAATCTTAAAATAATAAAATAAATAAAATAAAATAAATAAAATAAAATAATGCAATTGGCAGAAGTTTTTATCCAAAGCTCACAATGCATTGATGGCAGACTATACATTTAATCAGTTCATGCATTACCTGGGAATCGAACTGCTGACCTTGGTGCCACGCTCTACTGTTCTGCGTAAACAAAATATGGCATAATGCTGTTGGTGTGTAAAAAGTTTGAATAGAGTGAGTCTGTACATTTAGGCAGGATTAATCACAAAAATTAATTACTTCAGGCTCGAGGTGCAGAACATACACTACTGTTTGAAGTTCATTCCAATACAAGCTAATGCCGCTGTGCTATATGCTATACGATCAGTGTGTCAACTCAACACTTGTAGTATCAACCATTGTAAATCACATGCTAAATTAATCTAAAGCCATGGATTAATAGATTCCGCCAGACAGCAACAACAGTGAGCTGCAGCGTGCCAAGAAAAGCATATGCTACTGATAAATATGAAACACTTTCACTTTACAAATTACAGAAAAGTGTATCCAAATAATTTAGGAAGCAATAATTAGCAATTCCCTGCTAATGGCATTGCCTAAAAAGCTTTAATTTATGCAAACAACTGCTTAATTTAGGGTGTGAGGTGTATATGATAGTTCATGATGAAACAAATTCAATTGTTCATCTACATGCATGACAAACAGCATCTTGTTCATTATGCTCTGAGTCAGCTTGATCCAATTAGACTAGAACGGAGGCATTTGTAATCACTTCTCTTCCTGCAAACCTCCACCCACCTGTTCATTTTGTTAGTCAGAGGAAAAATAAAAGTTGTGCTTAGGGAGAACTTAGGAATACAAATGTTTAAGCTGTACTGGAAGAAAAAGGGTGACCTTTTGAGGAGGGGTCGAGGATGTGGGGGTAGGATAGTAGATGGCCCTCTCACCCTTGGGCCTCTGCTAATAGGTTTTGAAGAACAAGACCTAGCTCTCGCAATGTCTACCCTGTCTGCTCCTAAGGGAGTGATGGGGAAGTGGAGAAAAGTATAATGAACTCGTTTGCCTTTTTTGCCCCCTCCTTTAGCTGTCATCTAAATCATCCGTGTAGCCTAGCATGTCACTAGTCCAACACACATTGCACATCTTTCAGCACCCACTCAGGTCAGAGTAAACAGGCTAATTCACTTTATCACAGACTTGAACCTCACTAAGCTTCTGGTCCAGACCATGACTGGAATCTGTTTGAACCGTCACACATCTTCAGTGGTCATTTAACAGAAAAAAATCACTTGCTTTTTATGCACACACTAAAATATGCGCTGTAAATAAATTCACACTAGCGTTCAAAAGTCTGGGGTCGGTAAGATATTTTAATGTTTTTAAGAAATGCTTCACTAAGGCTACATTTTTTATATCAAAAATACAGCAAAAAAGTAATGTAAAATATTAATATATATATAAATATATAAAACAACTGTTTTCAATTTTAATATATTTTAAATTGTAATTTATTCATGTAATGGTAAAGCTGAATTTTCAGTAGCCATTACTCCAGTCTTCAGTGTCACATTATCCTTCAGAAATCATTTTAATATGCTAATTTTCTGCTCAAGAAACATTTTTTATTATTATCAATGTTGAAAACAGTCATGCTGTATATATATAAATATATATATATATATATATATATATATATATATATATACACTGAACAAAATTATAAGCGTAACACTTTTGTTTTTGCCCCTCATTTTTCATGAGCTGAACTCAAAGATCTAAGACTTTTTCTATGTAAAGGCCTATTTCTCTCAAATATTGTTCACAAATCTGTCTGAATCTGTATTAGTGAGCACTTCTCCTTTGCCGAGATAATACATCCACCACACAGGTGTGGCATATCAGGATGCTGATTAGACAGCACGATTATTGCACAGGTGTGCCTTAGGCTGGCCACAATAAAAGGCCACTCTAAAATGTGCAGTTTTACTGTTTTGGGGGGTCCGGGGGGGTCCGAAAACCAGTCAGTATCTGGTGTGACCACCATTTGCCTCACGCAATGCAACACATCTCCTTCGCATAGAGCTGATCAGGTTGTTGATTGTGGCCTGTGGAATGTTGGTCCACTCCTCTTCAATGCATGTGCAAAGTTGCTGGATATTGGCAGGAACTGGAACACGCTGTCATATACGCCGATCCAGAGTTGTGTCGGATTATCTCAGCAAAGGAGAAGTGCTCACTAACACAGATTTAGACAGATTTGTGAACAATATTTGAGAGGAATAGGCCTTTTGTGTACATAGAAAAAGTCTTAGATCTTTGAGTTCAGCTCATGAAAAATGGGGGCAAAAACAAAAGTGTTGCGTTTATAATTTTGTTCAGTGTATATATATCACATTTGAATAATTATATGCTAAACATAAGGAATCACAATGTTATCTACCCAGATATCGATATGATAACTCCAGGTCCCTGACCGTTCCTACTTCAGTGAACACATTGAAGACTAATCCAATGTTTTAGCACAGCCACTGTGAGCGCTCTCTAGGTTACCGGCGAACTAAATGAATGACAGTGAGAGAGAGGAAGAGAGAAAGTTTGACACGTGGTCATAAAGTGTGGACAAGCATGTCTGTTTCTGATTAGCAGTACAGATCTTCATCAAGTGTCCTCGGCATCTTCGGCATCCTACAATGGTTGATTGGAAACGTTCCATCTCTCCTCCCCCTCTGTAATGATGTAATGGAATCAATTAGCCTCCATTAATTTAGCAAAAACAAATAAGCACCTCTGCCCTCTTACTCAGGTTTCATATGTGCTCACAGGTGGCTCTGATTTTCAGTACTTTATCAGGGGCTGCCGTTGGGGGTAATCTGAAGGCTAAGGAGTCCTGGCCGGTAGAGGCCACGACCTTTTCCTCCCTTTCCCTGGACATTTGTCCTGAAGTCTGCAGCTGAACCTGGGTCACCTACCCTCAACATATCCTTTTGCATATATATATATATATATAGATAGCCACAGTGAAGGAACACTATGAATTTAAGCTGATCCAAATCCATTTGAATTTGAATGACTGAAGGAGCATAAGTATATAAATAATACATTACAAACATTCAAAAGGGCATAATCTGCAAAAAAAAAAAAAATGCCTTATTAGTTGCAACAACGAACAATGAAACACAAAAGACTATTTTCTTTCAGATATCTTCCATAGGAACTTTTTGAATCCTAGTGCCTGTATTCGGCACTGAAATCTCATAGGAGGCCTTGGACTACTTTATCTCAGTCAAGCAAGCCAGTAGCACAAACGGATCCTAGACCATGGCTCCATACAGAAGAAACAATGAGTGGAAAGCTGAAGTGGTCAGATTAGGGGAATGTGTAGTGACTGGATCACAAGGTATGGTTCACAACGCCCAGAAATTTAACCACCCTCTGCGTGGCGGCGCACTGATAAAGAGCCTAGCAATCATTTGATTCTGGCGTGCACTCAAAATACTAACCTAACAATCTCCACTCAAGACCCGTCCCCTTTGGCAGTTTAGTCAGTCGGCTCCCTGTACATATGTTTGAAGTTTGCCTTTGTGATACAGAGTTAGCCAGGCTTTCAACTGGATAAAAGTGTTTTTTTTTTCTTCTCAAATTCCAGTGACAAACGATACACAGTAAATCAGAATCACCACCTTTGAATCAGGATCCATAATGATTCTTTATATTGATTTCCTATCCAAAAAATTCAGGGGAAAAAAATCTGAAAAAAGGTACACAAAAGCTGTTACTCACCCTTGTACTTTATTTACCTCTAAAGGGTGCATAAGTACCTTAAAGATACATATTAGTACCTTCTGAAAGTGAACGGATGGTTCCTAATTGAAGGTGGTTCCCAATATTACTAATATGACTTTTAGAAACTCTGAAGTGACATTCAACAATGTCAGCAACTGGAGAATGGAGGACGCCATGATTGGAGCTGTGTTTTTGTTGTGTGTCGTGGGAGATGGAATGTTGATGTATAAGTTATGTGATGGAAAGAGCAAAAAGGAGGGCTAAGAGACTAAATCTCCTACAACTTGTGGTGCTACATATCATTGAGGCTGAGAAAAGAACACAGTGCTGCAGACAAAGGCGACAGGTAAATGCCGTTAACATTAGCTTTCTGTATGTTTCTGTATATTCTGTGTAAAAATCACACACAGAAAACTGTGTGTGACTTCACAGCATTTTTAAAAATGGCGGGTGTTGTTTCGTATAGCATATGTTCGAACAATCAACGTACACTTACGTCACTGGTAGTTCCTATTGTGCTGGGTTAGATAGAGATAATTTAGTTCCCCTAAAAGGTGTTCCTAGAACTAAATTCGTTCCCAGTTCCTGCGGTGCGAACGTGCCAAAAGTGGGTACTTACGCCATTAGTTCTAGGAACTATGAAAAGGTTCCGCCGGTGCGAAAGCCCCTTATCTCAGAGGTTTTTCTAAATAAACTTCACACTGGGACATCTATGCATGATCAAAACTATGAAGAAATGCATTGATGGCCTAAAACATTTAAAATAGCTCAGTCCTACAGCACTCACCATCAGGGCATACTCTCACACACACAGCAACACACACACACACACGCTCTCTCTCTCTCTCCTCTAGTTTCACAGAATAAAGATCAGTGGAAAAGTCAAGAGAGCCAGTGTGTGACTCTATAGCACTCTGATTGAAGTTGTTTATCACGACCTAGCCATCGGGAGAGGGCTCGACCAAGGAGTTTATCTGTAGCACGATTCAATTAAACAGCAATGATTTCACTCATGACAAAATCTTAATCTAGACTCCTGTGTTTTCTCGATAGGGGAGCATATGTTGGTTATATGATTGCTTTTCCTGCCTATCATATTTACTTTGGTCTGAGAGAACAGCAAATCTCTAACCCTCTGTCTCGCCTTTCTCACTCTCTGCTAGAAAGCAATTCCGGATACAGAAGTCAAGCACCCTGAAGCGTGTTAATACTCACATATTGAAGTCTTACAGCAGGGTTTAGATGCAGTTCCTGCCGACATGAGCACTGATAACAGTCTCACAACAGCAGTGGAAAGTTTCTCTGGCCTGTGAAAGAGGAACATTACACTTAAATAAAATGTTTTTAATCTAGAAATGTGCGTAATGTTAATTAAAAACTTTGTAATTAATAGTTAATGTGCATGAAAATGATTTTGTATCTGCTGAAAGTTTGTTTACTGATGATATTTGCAAAAAGTTTTATATTTACTTTTAGTCATTCACGAGGGAAAGTTTTCCCAATAACTATAAGGCTTTGTATGTCAATTTCAAGAACCTTGTTCAAAACCAGAATAATGTTGTGTAAACAAGTTAACATAAACACACACACACACACACACACACACACACACACACACACACACACACACACACACACACACACACACACACACATTGTGTTTTCATGTTTTATGGGGACTTTACATAGACATAATTTTATACTGTACAAAATCTCCTAACCCTAAACCTACGCATCACAGAAAACTTTCTGCATTTTCAAAAAATTTTGATGATTTTTCTTGCCATCTTTGTGGGGACATTTTGTCATCATAACGTAGAGTTTACCTGGACCACACACACACACACACACACACACACAACTAATGAAGGAAGACAAAATTTTTAACAAATTTTAACTGTTCATTGTGACAACGGTCCCACTTTATATTAGGTGGCCATAACTACTATGTACTTACATCAAAAAATAAGTACAATGTACTTATTGTGTTCATACTGTATAGAGAATGCAGAGTTACGTCACAATGTTTTCACTTCGTGTTGCGTTTTGGGAAGGCGCCACCATATTAGCAGGATACGTTATCCGTTGCCATGGTTACTTCGACAGTGAGCCATAGAAAGCAGCTTGAGATTTGCTTGCTTTTTTGCTATACGGCGCAGTTTTTTGGGAAGAAATGGAGAAGGAGGAAGCAAAAGGAATGGTGCTTTATTGGGAGAGACTAAATAACACCACCAAACAGCGTTATTTAGTGAAACTGCTTGACATCAACAACATCGACCCGTACGACCTGCCAGCTACAGAATGGATGGAAAGCTTCTGAACTCTTGCATTGTGTAGGCACTGATACCATAAACCAGGTAATTGACGATGTCAGGGTATGTGAGAGGTGGTAGCGCTTCTGGGTTTTTCGTCCATTCTGTAGCTGGCAGGTCGTACGGGTCGATGTTGTTGATGTCAAGCAGTTTCTCTAAATAACGCTGTTTGGTGGTATTATTTAGTCTCTCCCGATAAAGCACCGTTCCTTTCTCTTTCCTCCTTCTCCATTTCTTCCCAAGAAACTGCGCCGTATCGCAAAAATTCGAACAAATCTCAAGCTGCTCTCTCGGTCTCACTGTCGAAGTAACCATGGCAACGGATAGCTAATATGGCGGCGCCTTCCCGAAATGCAACGCAGAGTGAACATCGTGACGTCACCTTCTCATTCTCTATTGCAAAACACTTTTGTTGATATTGAGGTGGGATACGGGTAAAGTTAGGGACAGGTGTGGTGGTATGGGTAAGTTTAAGGGTAGGGTTAGGTGTAAGGGAAGTGTCAACAGTGTAATTATAAATGTAACTACAGAAATTAACAGATGTAATTACATGCAGGTAATTTTTAAATGTAAGTACAATGTAAAGACATGTATGTACACAATAAGTGCATTGTATCAAATGATTAATTTAAATGTTAGTACATAGTAGTTAAGGCCACCTAATATAAAGTGGGTCCGTGACAACTTACCCAATATATTTGGACAACATGCCCTTGTTAATCTTTCAACAAAGATGAATGAGCATTCAATGAAATACAAGTTCTGTCATGAAACTCTAGATGGGGCAGGCTAATAGGTCCTTTAACTACCTGCTCGTAATCACATCGTCATCTTTAGGGCACAGCTGATTGGTTCCTGCTGTATCAGTAGCCAATGAGCTTGCATGCTCAAATACTCGGGTTGCATTAGTACGCTTTCAGAAACCCTCCACCTTCCCCAGCTCCACCTGTATAGATCTGCTACGGGTAATTCATGTACGCGCTATTGTACAGCAGCAGCATGTCTTACTTGCTCACAGCAGCTTGTCGTGTATGTATTGGCACTAGCAAGTCCCGTACTTGCTCTGCAGCAGCAGCAGCAGCAATAAAAGCAGCAGCGTAGCAGATCTATTCCGCCAAGACCAAACATATTAACATTGTCATACCCATTACCTTGCCAAACACTCAGAGAGTTGTCATGACAGAACTATCTTTTTTTCCTGGAAAATAGAAGTTGTTGTTCACTGTGGCAAGCAGCGAGGCCGAGGGACCGTGAGAACGAGGCGGGGCCGGTGGCGTGATGATAATGAGCGCCAGCTGCGCGCCGCACCGGTCTCGTGTCTCACTGACGAGCTTGGACGCATAAAAGGAGGAGCGGCGACAGTGAAGGACGAGAGAGGACCAGGCCAAGACTTTGTTTTGGCAGTCGTCTGTGAGGGGCTGCCTGCTTGTTTACTTTCAGTTTGTGTTTATTTTGGATTAAAGTTGTTAAACGTTCGCCGGTTCCCGCCTCCTTCTTCCCATATCTACATACCTCGTTACATTCACTTTACAATAAGGTCTCATTTGTTATAGTCTCAGCTTCAGACGTCACACCCATGGACCATTGGCTGAACATCTGATGCATATGGCACACAAAATTAGAATCACTTCAGGTGTTTTGAAGTCGTCATCTGATTGGTTGAATTGTACAGGATTTCCGGGAGACGTGCCACTTTCTTTAACAGTCTGCCTGGAAACAAAGCCGACATGACGCCAAATCTCCTCATAGAAGAAGAAAGCGGTGGTGTTTACAACAATGACAGTGAGCAATTATGATCAACTAAATGCTGTATTTTCAAAATAATGTAAAGTATGTGAAGTTCACAACAAAGACGTCCAAGAGTTTTAAATGCCAGTCTGTTATTGTAGGGACATTGACTTTACATTTTCACGCCCCTAAACATGACACATCCTACTGCCCAGGTGCTTAGAATGACACTGTTAGCATTAGCTTATGCTAATGAAATTCAATGGTCTTGTAGATTTTTATTGTATAGTTACAGATATATCTGTCTCACAAGGCCAAAATCATACCTCCAGTCTCTCACTTGATTCTTCTCTCATGTGTGATCATATACTGCTGACCTCTGGGCAGATGGATCTGGAGGAAGTGAAGGTCAGTTGGGGTCAAATGCTAGTCCTCATGATGGATTCCACCACAGGACAGTAATGTCACTCTCAGATTATTCATCATGCTGCCAATGAAAAAGAGGCCTATTGGAAATAAGATCTAAAATACCTTATAATAACAGCATAATAATCAGTGTATTTACACTACTATTTTTTCATGTTTTTGAAAGAAGTCTCTAAGGCTGCTCACTAAGTGCTCACTATAAGGCTGCATTTATTTGATCAAAAATACTGTAAAAACAGTGCTATTGTAATTTTTCAGGATTCTTTGATGAAAAATATTTAAGTAAACTAAAATAGTGCTGGCAAGTTGACTTTTAAACTCACAGGTCTTGTATTTCTCATCAGTTGCAATTATTATTTTTTGAATATTTAAATGAAAATAAAATGACTAATTTTGTTACCATTACTGCATATGAAAAATGGCTGTACCCAAGTTTTTAGAGAAAACATGGATATAAAGCAATGCGATCTATTTGTTTCAATAAAGATGCATTAAAATATTGCATGTATGTAACTGCATCTCTTCACAGCAATATGTTAGTGTTTTTAGTACATTCGTATTCATCAGTAAAATGTACTGAATTAATCTTTACAATTAATGATGTAAATTGGAGCTGTATAGTCATGCCAGCTGTAGACTCTGGTGCCCTGATTTCTTGGATATTTAGTTTTTCATTTTAGCCTAAATCTGGACACTTGGTAACACTGAGTGAGTGAGTGTGTGCGAGCGTGAGCTGTGTGGATAAGGGAGGTGAAAATGTGGAAATAAATAATATGGATTAGGTGCTGTGGAAACCTCATGTTTGTCCATGGCCGAATGAGTTTTTATCCTCTCTCTCTCTCTCTCTCTCTCTCTCTCTCTCTGTATGATAATACTTTTGTCAGGGCTCATGACCTAGTTGGTACAAAGAGGCGAAAATTACGTAATTTGCAAATGTGCTTTCATTTCACGATAGTGCATAATTGTCTGAATGAAAGGAGATTACCTCTCTAGCCCTCTATAAACAGTAATACCACAGTAGAGAAGGAGGCAGAGAAGGAGGGGACGATAATTTGCCAAAAAACCCAAAGCGTGGAAGCATGTACTCAACCCAGGGTCCAGGTTATTCTGAGGGAGCCAATCTTTGATCAGCCAAGCTGAAATGGCCAAGATAAGTAGGAGCTACAACTCACGCCGGGACCCACACACCAGTCTGTTATTGCGATTTCCTCTCTAGTTTCTCAAAAGCGGTAAATAGCTGCTTCGCTCACCCCCCCCCGCACCATTTCCCCTACCTTCAGCGAGCACCTTCACCTCACCAACCCCTCCCTTATCTACTCCCCACTTTCTTCTGGAGATCTCTGTCACTTTAATCCAGCCAGTCTGTGGCTGGTTAACAAGGAAATCCTGTGTCAATTATCACCAGGCACTTCCTGCTGGGAGAGCAATGGCGAATCAAAGTGGTCTGAGAGTCTTTCACACCAGAGGGAAGCAGCAGGCCTAATTAAATGGACCCTGTGTCCTGCCAGCAACCCGTAGCCCTAGCTACAGATAGCTGGCCCCTCGATAACCCCCACCTCTTGCTGAGCGATTGTTTTGATTGGGTGAAGGCGGTCGTTCAGTTTTCCCCACAGGCTTTTAAGGAGGATGATACTAGACTAAGGGAAAGTGATGGATGAATATTTAGATGTGGAGGAGGCATGTGTGAAAGGGAGATCAGGACAATTTGTCCATGGTGATATGGATTGTGACAGAGAGGAGGGGGCAACATGCTTGACTTGTTCTCCCATTTTTTAGGCCCCTATGTCAGCTCACTTCCTCTTTCCACTTTGATGATCATTTCTGGTGTCGTTACTTATCCTACCTTATTTTAAAATACTCTTCTTCACTTACTGCTGCCATGATCACTAAATAACATCTCAAATAAAATTGTAATGTAATGGAAGTAACGACAGATCTCTTCTTTCATATTGTGATGTAAATCCGAGTGAAACAGATTATCCAAAATAAAAACATTGTTGGGCAGGGACTTGATTCAATCCATTGGTTGCTGGTTGGATGGAGGCAGCTCTAAATGTAAGCTTATAGTCAATTGTAAAAAAGGGCCAGGGTTTAAGTAGACTAAATGATTGTAGGAGTCTGGCATATGTCACCAAAGAGAAGTCTGTAGTTTATCAGATTGATAAAATGTTACATGGTAAAAAATAAATTTAAAAAAAACTATGCGTGGATAAACCATTCACAATAAGATCAATGACATGCATGCAAAATAGATTTTTGGAATTTTCATTTCATACTGACTGTAAATTGGATTATGGGTGCTTGTAATGAATAAGTCTCAAGTTACTGTAGTGAAATACCATGCATAAATGGTGCTACTATTTAGTGAATTCGTAAGCATAAAAAGCCAGCAAATAATATCTGGATTTATGTGCATATAAATATGCCTCTAGCAGTATAACGCTCCAATATGCAGAAAATAGGAATTCTTAGATGCGTTTCAAGTGGCTGTTTATGAACCTTTGACTTCAGGTTCAAACCAGTATTTATCATCCTATCAGTCTGAGGGGGTCAGAATGTGTCCCACTGCCTTTACTTGTAGCAGCCGCTTCACTGAAGGCTGTCATTTACAGAAATAGAGTCGGCTGCATAATGTCAGATTATGCCGTCCCCCTCGTGTCACCACTCGAAAAGCTCTATTTATGACTCCATGAATCTATTTATGAGCCCATCTGAAAGTTTAAACTGTTGAAATGAATCATTTAAATGGTGCCAACATCTCGGCCGATAGAAAGCGAAGCGGGAACTGTATCTCCAATGCAGTTGAACTATTAGAAGGTTTTGGAGTTGAAATTGAAAACTGTAAAAGAAGGCTTATATCCGCATTCTGGCACTGTATAACTTGTTCAAGAAGAACTTGGTCCATGTTTCCGAGACACATTTTCCATAAATGAATCGCACTCTAAAAATTCAGACATGTTAGAAACTTTTATGATCTAAACAGTGACAGAAAATCTGAAAAAGACCATATATATAAATGTATAAAAAGACTAGATTCTGCCTGGAGTGCTCACACACTTCTCTCAGTATATCCACAATTCCATATTCTGTCATCTCCTTGCTGTCCGCCTCACCCACCTTTTACATTTCCATATGGAGAAGGAGAGACAGGGGAGTGGGAAAAACCAATTTACCCACAGAGCGACATCATCTGCTGGGGCGTTTATCTCTGACACACCACCCCTCGGTCCACTGTTGACAGTACATGATATTCCATTAATCTGCCTAATGAAAATTTAACCAGTGTTATAAACAAATAATTGGCCATTATCCTCTCAAAGATCCCGAATAAATTACTTGGGCCTCTCTTTTTTCCCGCCGACTAGCAGGAGGAGGAGGGAGAGAGAGCTTTAGAGAGTGAGACGCAGAGAGAGACACTGAAAGCTAGAGAGAGAGACGGCCTTCCTGATTGATGTCGGAATAAACGCATAGGCTTCCCTCCGCCGCTGCGAGTGGGCTTCGGCTAAGCCTGTGATTGACTTAATGAGAGTCTTTGGGGTGAGTAAATGTTCCAAATTGCTCAGTCATTAGCTTTTGCGCGGCTGTCTGAAGATACCCCCGATCTGCTGCGCTGGGTCGACTCCTCTTGTACCATTCCGCCTGCAATTACATTTTCATTTAGAGCAAACCTCTGAAGTCCGATAGCCAGGCCCCCTTTTCATTATGCTGGCCTCCTTTTTCTTTTTTTATCTAAATGGTGTGAAATGTCTCTTCATTTAGACCAATTAAAGTTGAAAAAGACGCCACTGTAATGAATTATCATACAAATTATTTACTTAATGCTACGATCTCGCTCGCTCTCTCGCTTTCACGTCCTCTCATCTCGTCCTGTGCTTCCCATCAGGGATGCAGGGCATGGATGGAGAGAGGGAAGGAAAGAGAGGACGGCGATAAGAGAGAAGTGCATTTGGCCTGCTGAGACCACATTAACATCTCTCTGCCTTTTAGCGAATGCTCTTTGCAGCCTATGCGGCGAGACTGTGTTTTATGACAACGTGGAAACCGAAGTCGATGAATATTACTCTACCATTCGAGAGGTGATGAGGATGGGGCATCCTATGAGCTGGGGAATATGAGGACATTAAAACTCATTTCAGGAATTTGATTTCAGTGCTCAACTAACCTCCTTTAATTAAGTAGCTTATGCTTTTAAATTAACTCCACTTGATTGATGGAGACAGACGTTTGCTGTCGAAGGCAGGGGAGAGGATATTCCTATATCTTCGGTGGCTGTCGGGTATTCGCAAACACTGTGACAGTTTGAGACTATTACAGTCTCCACGTCACATCCTACGGGAGTGCTCTTTTTCCTTGTCATTCTCACTATATTGGCCTTGTCATTTCAACCTTCGAGCTTGAAGGTCTTTTAACATCACTAACCCATGTGATCTGTTTGGGGACCCGAAGAGAGACCCAAAAGCCTATTTAATAGTTTGAGAGTATGAGTATGATATCGAAGTATGAGATCGATAGGACTGCATGATATATCGAAATATCGCAAATGTACATATCATGATGTGCATATAGCAACGGCTTGCGATAACTGCATGATTTTAATACTCCAAAAGATTACAAAAAGTCAGAGTTCCCTTTCAGTCTGTCACGTTCGACGTACGTCGGAACTGACCGACGAATTGGGATCTGTTTTCAGAGACCAATCTACTTCGAGTGATTAAAAACGAGCCAATGGACACTGGCATGCGGTTCACGCATTCCACGCACCGCCCCGCAGCACGGGTATAAATACGGAAGTGGAATACCGCATCATTGCTTTTTTACTTCGGAGCCGAACGGTTTGCTGTATCAAGCTGTTTCTACGAAGAGTGTTTAGAACGAGTCTCGAGGAGGATCGCTCTCTTACCTGGGTGCTGGTGTGATGGCGTGAGTCAGCGAGTGGCCGCTGCAACATACACTTGTTCCTGTGTTGGTTGGCTGGGCGTTTCCGTTCTTGAGTGCTCACACGCAGGCTTGCAATCGGACTGCTGTGAGCCGCGGCCATCTCCCTGAGTGCTTCAGCACTTCTAAAAGAGCATTTCCTTCTAAAAGAGCAACACGGTTTGACCCTGCGTCTTTTTCAAGATGTCATTCAAATTGTGTGTTTCTGGATGCGGTTGTTTCCTGTCCTCATTTGACGGCCACGATCTCTCTCGCATATAAACATGTGAGATTGCGTTCGTGGGTGATCCATGTTCTTTCAGGAGAATGTGATCACGTCGGCGCGTTGTTCGTCTCACCTTTCTCATAAAGGCTTGAGCGTTGAGCGCGCCGTGTGCCGTCGGGCGCCTGCTGACAGCGGGGGTTGTCACGGCAACCCAGCGCGTCACTCGGCGCTCTAGATGCGCGGTCAAGACTATGAAACTTCAAACGGGGTTGAGTCCCTTCGCCTATTCCCCGATCTAGTTTATTTTCTGGTGCACCAGAAAAGGGCTACTTCGGCTAATAAGCCTTGGTGACCTGAGGATTACAGTGGGGCTTCCCCGCCGGGTACATCTCCTCGGGCCCCCACTCCTCTATCGCATCACAAGCGTGCTGAGACTTTGTTCGTGGGTGGTTCATGTTCTCTCATGAGAACATGCCACGTCGGCGCGTTGTTCATTTTTCCTCTTTCATAGGGGCTTGAGTATTCAGCGCGCCGTGTGCCGTCGAGTCTGACGGCCACGCTCACTGTCTCACATGCCTGCTGGTAGCTTACAGGTGGGATTGCTGGTCCTAAAAAAAAAAAAAAAAAAAAAAAAAAAAAAGGGCCAGCGTTTCATTTGGGGCTCTGGCAGAGGACAGATGTCAATTGCTGCATCGGAGAGAGGGCTGTTATGCGCTGGAAATGATAATGCTGAGTTTCACACTATAATAGTGTATGCTCATGCTGAATCAGATTCAGAGTTGGCAGCCATGCTTTCCTGGGTGGCTGAGGCGTAGTGCAACGCGTAAATCGCCTTACCTGCCCCTGTGTCTTTTTTTTCCCGGATGTGCATCGGAAAAATTTAGCAGTGTGGAACTATTTGGTGTCAAAATATGGAATGCCAAAAGGGCCATAATCTGTATAAGTTTTTCCCTCTCTCACTACCCTCTGTCCTGCATGCACGAGGGTAGTCCAGACCCAGGGGTTATGCAGGAACTGCGTGCGCTGATGGACCTCGCTCTCTGGGTGACGGAGGTCACTGCACGCTCCCTGGGTCAGGCGATGTCCACACTAGTGTTCCAGGAATGTCACCTGGGGTTAAACCTGGCAGATATGGGTGAGCCCGACAAAGTGCGGTTCCTCAACGCCCCTGTCTGTCAGGCTGGCCTCTTCGGCGACGCCATCAAGAACTTCGCCCAGCAGTTCTTGGTGGCCCAGAAGCAGACGGAGGCGGTTTAAAAAACATCCTGCCCCGACGACCAGCTGCTGCCTCCACCCCTGCTAAGCCAAGCAGCAGCCTCCACCCAGGCAGCAGGTGGCCGGGCGCAAGGGAGGCGCCCAACCCGTCCAGGGTCCCGTGAAGTCCCCTGTAAGGGCAAGCGGCCCTGAAACGGGCAGCCCAGTGAAAAGGGGATCTGCTCTCTGGGAGACGGTGTCCGCACCCCTCCCTCCCCCGGAGGAGGACCGGGGGGAGAATATTTTTCGGTTTCGGTCCTGCCGCTGGCTCTCCGGAGTCCAGCGGTACCCACATTCTCAGAGCAGTTTCCTCCCTCCCTGGGCCCCAAGAGGGCCAAGCCGGCTGTGTGCGACGCCCCCGGGCCTTGCCACTCCTGGCTCCCCCTCTTTTCGCCAGGGGGCGGTGTGAGGCTAGAGGACGCTCCCTGGCCTTCTCTCCCACACACTGCCCCACCCTGGAACGGTCAGACAACACTCCGGGTCGCCTCCGGGCCGTCCGGGCCGGGTCTGAGCGTTCCACCTCGCTGCCCCACCCCGGGTACGTCTGTGGTGCCATTGGTCCCGCTTGCACGGTCTCTGGGGGCCTGGCGCTCCCCAGGCCGTCTCGCTGGCTCATCCGTACTATCAGACTCGGCTACGCGATTCAGTTTGCGTACCGGCCCCCCAAGTACAGGGGCATCCTCTTCACCTCCGTGCGGAGCAGCGATGCCCACGTCTTGCGGTCAGAGATCGATGTCCTACTGGCGAAGGACGCGGTCGAGCTGGTTCCTCCAGCCGATATGAGGTTGGGGTTCTACAGCCCCTACTTCATTGTACCCAAGAAAGGGGGTGGGTTTCAGCCAATCTTGGACCTGCGTGTCCTGAATCGGGCCCTGCACAAGCTTCCGTTCAGGATGTTAACGCAGAAACGCATTTTCGAATGCATCCGTCCCCGAGATTGGTTTGCAGCAATCGACCTGAAGGACGCGTACTTTCATGTCTCTATCCTTCCTCGACACAGACTGTTCCTGTGCTTTGCGTTCGAGGGGAGGGCATATCAGTACAAAGTCTTGCCCTTCGGGCTGTCCCTGTCGCCTCGCGTCTTCACGAAAGTCGCAGAGGCAGCCATTGTTCCGCTCTGAGAACACGGCGTTCGCATCCTCAACTATCTCGACGACTGGCTCATACTCGCCCAGTCTCGGGAGCAGTTGTGCGAACACAGGGACCTGGTGCTCCGTCACCTCGGCCTGTTGGGCCTTCGGGTCAACCGAGAGAAGAGCAAACTCTGTCCCACACAGAGGATCTCTTATCTCGGCATGGAGCTGGACTCGGTCAATCAGACTGCGCGCCTCACAGAGGAGCGAGTCCGGTCAGTGTTGAACTGCTTGAATACGTCCCACTGAAATATTTTCAGAGGCTCCTGGGGCATATGGCATCTGCAGCCGCGGTAACGCCGCTCGGATTGCTTCATATGAGACCGCTTCAGCACTGGCTTCATGGCCGGGTCCCGAGATGGGCGTGGCAGAGCGGCAAGTACCGGGTCCCAGTTACTCCGTACTGTCGCCAAACCTTCAGCCCGTGGTCAGACCCTTCGTTTCTACGGGCGGGAGTGCCCTTAGAACAAGTGTCCAGGCATGCTGTGGTTTTCACGGATGCCTCGTCCACCGGCTGGGGGGCCACGTACAACGGGCATGCAGTCTCGGGTCTGTGGACGGGGCCCCAGCTGCATTGGCATATCAATTGCCTGGAGTTGCTTGCAGTACGTCTTGTCCTAAGCCGCCTCAAAAAGCCGCTTCAGAGCAAGCACGTACTGGTCCGTACGGACAGCACTGCGGCCGTTGCGTACATTAACCGCCAGGGTGGTCTACGCTCCCGTCGCATGATGCAACTCGCCCGCCATCTCCTCCTGTGGAGTCAGAAGCATCTGAGGTCGCTTCGGGCCATTCACATCCCTGGTGCGCTGAACCAGACAGCCGACGAGCTCTCTCGTCAGTCGACACCTCCGGGAGAGTGGCGACTCCACCCCCGGAGCGTCCAGCTGATATGGGACCTTTTCGGAGCCGCGCAGGTAGACCTGTTCGCCTCTCCGGACTCGACCCATTGCCAGTTGTACTATTCCCTGACCGGGGGCACCCTCGGCACGAATGCACTGGCGCACAGCTGGCCCCGGGACCTACGTAAATATGCGTTTCCCCCAGTGAGCCTTCTCGCACAGACCCTGTGCAAGGTCAGGGAGGACGAGGAAGAGGTCTTGCTAGGTGTGCCCTACTGGCCCAACCGGACCTGGTTCCCCGAACTCACACTCCTCTCGACAGCCCCTCCCTGGCCGATTCCCCTGAGGAAGGACCTGCTTTCTCAGGGACGGGGCACTCTATGGCACCCGCGTCCAGACCTCTGGAAACTCCATGTCTGGTCCCTGGACGGGACGCGGAGGTTCTAGATGGCCTGCCACAAGCGGTGGCAGACACCATCGCTTCTGCTAGAGCCCCCTCTACGAGGCGCCTCTATGCCCTGAAGTGGAACCTGTTTGTTGAGTGGTGCTCTTCCCGCCGGAAAGACCCCCGAAGGTGTTCAGTTAGTGTCGTGCTTTCTTTCCTGCAAGGCTGGAGCGAAGGCTGTCTCCTTCCACCCTCAAAGTGTACGTCGCAGCAATAGCGGCGTAACACGACGCAGTTGAAGGTAAGTCCTTAGGGAAGCACGACCTAATTGTCAGGTTCCTCAGAGGTGCGAGGAGGCTAAATCCTCCTCGTCCACACTCGATACCCTCTTGGGACTTAACTCTGGTGCTAAGAGCACTTCAGAGCCCTCCCTTTGAGCCTTTGCAGTCTGTAGAGTTAAAAATTTTGTCCATAAAGACAGTACTCCTGACTGCATTGGCCTCCATCAAGAGGGTAGGGGACCTGCACGCACTTTCGGTCAACGAATCGTGCCTAGAGTTCGAGCCCGGATACGTGCCCAAGTTTCCCACCACTCCCTTCCGGGACCAGGTGGTGAACCTGCAAGCGCTGCCCTTGGAGGAGGCAGACCCAGCCCTGGCTTTATGTCCCGTCCGCACTCTTCGCGCTTACACTGACCGGACTCAAAGCTTTAGGACCTCAGAGCAGCTCTTCGTCTGTTACGGAGGCCAGCAGAAGGGAAAGGCTGTCTCCAAGCAGAGGTTAGCCCACTGGATAGTGGATGCTATCGTCTTAGCGTTCCAATCGGTTACGAGCACACTCAACCAGGAGTGTGGCTTCCTCCTGGGCGCTGGCTCAAGGCGGCTCGCTGACAGATATATGTAGAGCTGCGGGCTGGGCGACACCTAACACGTTCGCTAGATTTTATAGCCTCCGTGTAGAGCCGGTTTCTTCCCGTGTACTCGCCCCCAGTGGCCGGTAGGCGCGAAGTGTCCGTTCTTGTGTCGGCTTGCAACGCCACTCCCGCCCGCTGGGCCGGATACGTGCGTCTATTGTCTCCAGTTGTGTTCCCCAGAAATGGCTAACCCTGTCGAGCTCCTCCGACACCCCTTCGGTGTCAGACGTTGCGGCCGTCTGACGCCAGGCCTGCACCCGCATGTTTGTGGAACGTGTGTGTAGGCTGGGGTCCATATGTAGCGGTTCCCTAACGGCAACCCCATATGTGTATTCTCCACGGTACCAGCTACCCTACTTGGCTAGCCCCGTGTCTTTCCCTTGACAGAGCCCACTCTGTCGTCTCTGGTGGTGTTCTTTCCCCCCTGGGATCAGGTTGGATCCACTCCAGAGACTGCCATATGTAGTACTACCCTGATAGGTTAGTCCTTATGTGTATTCCGCCACCTCTCCTTCCATTGAAGGACGTGGCTCCGCAGCGTACCATCTCCACGAGATGGGCACGCTTTCCTAGCGTTATCCAATAGTCACACTGAGTGGGTCTTGCAGAAACAGCAGTGACGGACCTTCCCTGCTTGGAGCCCTGACTCCTGCTCCAACCTAGGAGCACTCCAGCGAGCTCAAGCAGGGCGCTGGAAGGGCCAGCATCCCTGGCGTGTTGGTAGGGATCCAAATTCGTCGGTCAGTTCTGACGTACGTCGAACGTGACCGACTGAAAGGGAACGTCTCGGTTACGTATGTAACCCTCGTTCCCTGAAGGAGGGAACGGAGACATACGTCCCGTCGCCAGGTGCTGTGCTTCAGCTGAAGGGTGAGTCACTCGTCTCGGCTCCTCAGTTGAAAAGCAATGATGCGGTATTCCACTTCCGTATTTATACCCGCGCTGCGGGGCGGTGCGTGGAATGCGTGAACCGCATGCCAATGTCCATTGGCTCGTTTTTAATCACTCGAAGTAGATTGGTCTCTGAAAACAGATCCCAATTCGTCGGTCAGTTCCGACGTACGTCTCTGTTCCCTCCTTCAGGGAACGAGGGTTACATACGTAACCGAGACGTTTTAAGTCGACACAGACAGCAGAGAGTAGACAGTCATGTGTCCAGTTACATACATGTGATAGTGTAATGTTATTAACTCTTTTCCCACCATTGACGGAAATTTCCGTCATTTATGAGACAATGGTTTTCCAGTTTTCTGTGTTTTCACTGTTATACTGTAGGGGGAGCTATGACACATCTTCTGAAAGAGTACTGAATCTCCTGATCAAAAGACATGTGAAGAAGAAGCAGAAACAAGCGATAGCATATGTAAGCAGATGCATATGTAAAATAACGCGATCATCAACATTAACCCTCTGAACCCCACGAACGCGCCCGCGCATTTTGCATGATTTTTCCTCATGACAGTGTAAAACAACTTAAAATACTCCGTCATTTTTGGCCTCACAGACATGAAAGATATGTCTTTACAAAGCTTAAAGTGTCTACTTTTATGTACACTCAAAATAAAAACTAAATGTTGTGCTTTTCGCTAAATAAAGAAAACAAACAGGATGCACGTTCTCCCGTCTGTCTCCCTGTTATGTACACTCTGAAACGCGTCTGAAAATTAACTGTAACTCAGCAAATACGTGCCACACAGACACGATAGAGATCTCTTTATAAAGCTTGGAATGTCTACTTTTAAATTAAGTCATTTATATAAAAAATTCTCTGTTTAGGTAATCCATATGAAAACAGCGAGAGATACAGTTTCTCCAGCAGAGCCTCATTATCTTTAATGTGACCACATTCACATGCTAATCGTCCACGTGAAGGAACGCAAACCTGTAAACGCCCCCCATCACCTCAAAACAAAGCATCATCTTCATCATTCTTCATCAACTCACGCTGTGAGTTTACCTTGGATTTACCTCAGAAGAAACCGAACGCGATTTTAACATGAGAATTATTAAGGTAAAACATTTCTTCTCACTTATATTAGCGTTATTGATGCATAAACTTCACATTGTAGGCTACTAGTTGAACTATTGCCAGACTAAAATGTGTGAAATCAACAGAAACATGTTGAAATATGAAATATAGGTAGGCAACCTTTCAATGCTAAATAAAGATACACGTAGGACATGAGGATATTTAAATGCTCTATAATATTAAACACAGCATGATATAAAAGTAGGGTTACCAACTGTCCTGTATTAGCCGGGACGTCCCGTTTATTGGGCCTAAATGTCCCGTACGTGACCTCCCTTGTCTCGTTTATTGACTGCTACGCTGATCTAACCACTGACTAAGGGGCCGTTCACATATGTTGCGTCTTTTGCACGCTCAAGTTCGTTATTTTAAATGTAGACGCGCGACAAGCGCGCTCAAATAGAGAGCAACGCCGTCGTGACGCTCAATGCGGTGCGCCGCGCTCGTTTTTCCCAGGCGCGTCTATGCACAGCGAGATCAAAAAGCTTAGCAACGGCAGATGTGGCAGGAACATCTGTTTGTGTAGGGTGAATTCAGGGTGATTGGGTCACTTTTTGCCAAAATGACTTGGGAAAAGTGTCCCAATCAACCTGAATTCACCCTATGTATTTGTAGATTATACTGCAAACAAATCAGTATGATATTCACGGTGACACTGTAATGAGAAATCCATGTTGAAAACAGTTTTTTAAAAAAAAAAAAAACAGCATTAATCTGAAATAGAAAGCTTTTGTAACTTTTGACACATGTAATGCATTCTTGCTGAATAAAACTATTTATTTCTTAAAAATTATTAATTATTAATAAAACTATTAATTTAAAACAAATTCTTACTGACCCCAAACTTTTGAACCGTAGTGTTTAATGCTACAAAAGCTTTATATGGTTTGTGTGTAACAATTGACAATCATTTCTATGATGTTAAAATTCTTTTTAGGATTAAATTGTGCATTAATAGGTTAAGCAAAACAAATGTGTTTATATCTGAGAGCCTTTTATACACACACTTAACTGCAGACACTGAAATGGCATACAAACCCGATTCCAAAAAAGTTGGGACACTGTACAAATTGTGAATAAAAAAGGAACGCAATAATTTATAAATCTCATAAACTTATATTTTATTCACAATAGAATATAGATAACATATCAAATGTTGAAAGTGAGACATTTTGAAATGTCATGCCAAATATTGGCTCATTTTGGATTTCATGAGAGCTAAACATTCCAAAAAAGTTGGGACAGGTAGCAATAAGAGGCCGGAAAAGCTAAATGTACATATAAGAAACAGCTGGAGGACCAATTTGCAACTTATTAGGTCAATTGGCAACATGATTGGGTATAAAAAGAGCCTCTCAGAGTGGCAGTGTCTCTCAGAAGTCAAGATGGGCAGAGGATCACCAATTCCCCCAATGCTGCGGCGAAAAATAGTGGAGCAATATCAGAAAGGAGTTTCTCAGAGAAAAATTGCAAAGAGTTTGAAGTTATCATTATCTACAGTGCATAATATCATCCAAAGATTCAGAGAATCTGGAACAATCTCTGTGCGTAAGGGTCAAGGCCGGAAAACCATACTGGATGCCCGTGATCTTCGGGCCCTTAGACGGCACTGCATCACATACAGGAATGCTACTGTAATGGAAATCACAACATGGGCTCAGGAATACTTCCAGAAAACACTGTCGGTGAACACAATCCACCGTGCCATTCGCCCTTGCCGGCTAAAACTCTATAGTTTAAAAAAGAAGCCATATCTAAACATGATCCAGAAGCGCAGGCGTTTTCTCTGGGCCAAGGCTCATTTAAAATGGACTGTGGCAAAGTGGAAAACTGTTCTGTGGTCAGACGAATCAAAATTTGAAGTTCTTTTTGGAAAACTGGGACGCCATGCCATCCGGACTAAAGAGGACAAGGACAACCCAAGTTGTCATCAGCGCTCAGTTCAGAAGCCTGCATCTCTGATGGTATGGGGTTGCATGAGTGCGTGCGGCATGGGCAGCTTACACATCTGGAAAGGCACCATCAATGCTGAAAGGTATATCCAAGTTCTAGAACAACATATGCTCCCATCCAGACGTCGTCTCTTTCAGGGAAGACCTTGCATTTTCCAACATGACAATGCCAGACCACATACTGCATCAATTACAACATCATGGCTGCGTAGAAGAAGGATCCGGGTACTGAAATGGCCAGCCTGCAGTCCAGATCTTTCACCCATAGAAAACATTTGGCGCATCATAAAGAGGAAGATGCGACAAAGAAGACCTAAGACAGTTGAGCAACTAGAAGCCTGTATTAGACAAGAATGGGACAACATTCCTATTCCTAAACTTGAGCAACTTGTCTCCTCAGTCCCCAGACGTTTGCAGACTGTTATAAAAAGAAGAGGGGATGCCACACAGTGGTAAACATGGCCTTGTCCCAACTTTTTTGAGATGTGTTGATGCCATGAAATTTAAAATCAACTTATTTTTCCCTTAAAATGATACATTTCTCAGTTTAAACATTTGATATGTCATCTATGCTGTATTCTGAATAAAATATTGAAATTTGAAACTTCCACATCATTGCATTCTGTTTTTATTCACAATTTGTACAGTGTCCCAACTTTTTTGGAATCGGGTTTGTACACTGTGTGGTAGCTACAGTACAAACATTTTGAGTGTCCCTTATAAAGAACCACGATTGTCCCTTATTTTTGTCCCACTTTTTGTCCTTTGTTATGTTGTGTTGTAAATAAACGCAAACAATTCAAAAAGCCAATCTCTTCATATTCTTTGTTCTAGTTCCCTCACAGTCCCATTCAGCTGATAGGGCCATCAGGGGAGGGTCTTTGTCTTTCCAGGAGTGAAACACATCAATATTCATGATGATTCACGCCCTCCCCGCATAAGCCTTCCTGACACAAAACATGTCTTACAAATTTTAAATCAATATATTGTTTTATGTGAATGAGTGGCCAGAGCGATTTTTACATCATCTTGAAGCAAAAATTCTAGCCTACGTGGTGCAGTTTTCAAAAGTCTTGTGAACAAATATTCAGTATGGGTTTTATGGCCTTATTTCAGTGACTTAATATTTTTTTTCACAAACCACGCATAAACGTAATTTTATCAAAACTACAAACTTTTACATACATGCTGCTCACATATTATTGTAGCAGAGTTTGTGCTGAATACAGTGTAATCAGACTTGAGCCATGAAAATATTACAAGTAACAGAAATAAGCTCAAATGTCAGGGCATGTCAAAACACCTCCAGGGCCCAGAAAACAGCTCAGGGCTCAGAGGGTTAAAGTGACAGCAGCCTAATAAGCCTGCTTCCATCCATGTTGTTTATGTTAATCACTCACTGCTTTTGACTGAATAACTTTTGTAGTATTAATAAGAATCAGTATATATTTACTTCATACAGTGAAGACTAAGCAGTGTTTTATTTGTACATTTGATTATGCAATTTCGGTTGTTAAATAAACCTAATGTAGGCCTACCTGAAACCCTAAACCCTCCTGGTTTACACTCACGTTAAAATTAAACTTACTTATGTAATGCTACAGTAAAACACTGCTGGTCACTTTCAGAAGTTGTAGAGATTCTTTCTTTGTGAAACATGTATGTTGGTTCATTTTTTGTTTTGTTTTCTTAAATATCATGCAACCCTACTTGAAGACCTTTCCTAAACTAATAAAAAATGATAAACAAAAATGTAACTTGATACATTCATACCATAAGAAACTATTTCTACTGGATCCAACCGTATTCAGTTTGGTGTTGTTAAATCATATTTTTGACTGAATCAAACCATTTAGATTTTTTTCTATGATTTTTGGAAAAAAATTGCATTTCATAACTGCCTACTAAGTTTTCATCAAGTCAGAGGAACACATTAAAAGAATTTCAAAGGAAAACAAGAAGTTCATTTCAAAATTTCAATTATTGTTAGTTTTTTACACTTCATCATTGGGACCTCGAACAATGAAAAACATGGTAAGGTTAGTCTTACCAGAAAATTAGGGTTATAAAGTTCAGTCATTTTTATAATTACAATATCATTCTCTATTCATCATAATTCATAATGTCCATCCAACATACAGTAATTATTGTGACCCATAAACCCAACAGTTATATTCTTCTATTCTTTCAAATTCACTTTGATTCAAAGCTTGTTAGCACTGGGCACCACTGATTGAACTGTGGCTTGTCACCATGGCGACAGCAGCTTCTGTGGCATGCCAAGCCTCTGTATATTGGGGGGTTTAGGGAGGGCGCCACCAACGTTTCCCTGTAAACCCCTAAATACTCCCATTCTGCGGCTTAGAACTTTATTCCAAACAAACCGCCTGCCTCATTCTTTTTTTACACACTGACACATAATTTGTGACTGGGGTTCTTTGGGCTATCAAACAAAAAATCATAATAAACTTGGGCAAGTGGCATCCCAAATTTTACACGAGGTGTCAAGCTGTTATTAGCCCTTCTGGGCAATAACGTTAAGTGCTGGGTGATTTGCACTAATCGCTATGAAATCAGCCACAGTGCTAAAGTGCCACTTCCGCCACTGCTTCTGCACAGCGTCTGTTCAGCATCAGCCCGTATTCATACTGACAGCTAATAATACAAATGCCAGATCACTCCTACAGCGAACACCCAACAGGGGGACCATTTCTCCATTGGTAAAAACAGATCTCAGGTCACCTATTAGACTCTTTGCAGTTCCCCAAAGCATATTTTTTAAAATAAGGTATTTCTTTTAATGATTTTTAAAAATAAAAATGGTCAAAGCTTACTTTAAGATGCGTTTAAGATTACTTGAAGGATTGTAAATGTAATGACTGACTGTGTTTTACTTAAAGGGATAGTTCAGCTAAAAAATAATTTCGGTTTTACTCACACTCATGTTGTCCCAAAACTGTAAGTGTAACTGTCTTTTTGAACAATGTTTCAACTGATCTGTTCATACAATAAAAGTCAATGGAGTACAAAATATTATACCTATACAAAATACTCTCCTTTGTGTCAGAAGCAAGAAAGTAATTCAGGTTTGGAATGACATGAGTAAATAATGACGGAATTTTCTTTTCTTTTTTTTGAGTGAACTATCCCTTTAAAAGACAAAAAGTTAAAGGGACAGTTCACCCAAAAATGAAAATTCCTTTACTCACCCTCATGTTGTTCCAAACCTTTATGAGTTTCTTTCTTCTGTTGAACATAAAATAAGATATTTTGAAGAATGTTGGTAACCAGACAGTTGACGGTAGCCATTGACTTCCATAGTATTTTTTTTCCTACTATGGAAGTCAATGGCTACCGTCAACTGTTTGGTTACCGACATTCTTCATAGTATCTTCTTTCATTTTTGGGTGAACTATCCCTTTAATTCAGGATTGTCAAAAATATCTAGTCTAAAATATGCAGCACAAAAAGAGTTATGACCAAATAGTGTTCCATTGCTCTGGTTAAACTGTGCTTGATAAGGTAAGGTGGAGTTTGATGTCTAAACAGGATTCTGTGAAGTTGCCGGTAATCAAGGCTAAGTCCCACCTAAACACTGTGTAATTAAATTGTTGACATGCATAATTGCTCTCCAATTAGAAGCCTGGTGCACTTGACTCTGCTTTCAGGGTCACTCAGTAGGGTGGCTATCATCCAGTCAAGCAGACGCGTGTTTGCACACTGCTGCAGCGAGCTGCCGGCGAGGGGTCTTGATAGCAGTGTACATAAAGCAAGGCTGCATGCTGTCTGCAGCAGATGTATGCTAATTGTTAGCTGAGTGTGGACAACTGATCCAAAAGCAAACATCAGTCACACCGATGAACAAACACAATGCTAGCTGTCTAAGAAGCATGCTAAGATTGACAACGGTGAAGGCATTTACATTAAGGAGTAGTTAGGCTTTATTTAGGACTGTCTGTTCAGATTAGAAATACTTTATGGTGGAGGTTTTGCTAATAACCCATGCAACAAACCCAGATCTGTCATTATTTGCTTTAAATTGGCATAAAATGGAAATTCACCCTACACTGAAAAAGATTTGGTGTAGAAACAATTTGCACTCAAAAATTGCAAGTAACTTTCACAAACAATTACGAAACAGCAAGTAACACATTGAATTAATCAGGAATTTTGAAGTACAAAATATGTAATCGTATTTTCTTGTAAAATGTACTCCAGTAAATAAATATTTTAAGAGTGTATCTAGATCTTACTGTGAACGATTTATTAATTTATACGCTTAATTATATATCTATCTATCTATCTATCTATCTATCTATATATATATATATATATATAAATATATGATCTCACACTGTAATGTTTAATGAAAATGTCATATCCTAATCTTCCACACTGTAAAAAATTATATAATCAATAATTATGACAACATATGTTTTTACATTGCTTTAACTCATCAAAATAAGTTAAGCAATTTTGAACTTTTTTATAAGTTTTTTTTTAATAAATTTATAAAGGTTAAACTAATTTTATTACGTCAGTTTAATGTAATTTAAGTTTAAATGACTTAAACATCCAAGTTGATTGTACTTAAAAATTTAAAGCTGCAGTCCGTAACTTTTTTTTGGTTAAAAATGATCCAAAATCAAATTTTGAGTAAGTACATAACCAGCCAGTGTTCAAAACTATCTCCTTACCTTAGCCCGATTCACAATGGTAAACTTGTAATAATGTGTTATAATTTGAGTGGTACTGGTGGATTTCCACGGGAAATTCGGGCATGTCTTTGCGTCATTACATCACATCTGTATGCTTAAAGGAGTCCCGAGTAGGCTATATCGCATGTGAGGATGCTGCAGGTGGCGGATCATTTATAGCCTTTTCTTACAGGCGCTGGAATAATTAAACGTATCATTTTGATGGCGGACTGTAATCCAGAAAGGTCCAAACGACAATCATCAGTGACAACTGGAGATTCACCCGTAGTCAAAAGCAAAATATTAGACTGTACAGAAATTAAAATCTACAGGTAATGCTAATACACACTAAATACACAGTCACACAATGCTGATGTTGTTAACATTAACAATTTGAGAATAAAGTATAAAAATAATAATAATTTGCCAGATTTGATGTGATGAGCTAAGCGATTGTTAGATTTGATCACTGTTGGTAGCGCGATTTATTGTAATGTTTTTTCTCAGTCAGTCAGAACAAAAGTGGCAGACATGTAACTTACTTGTTCAGATGAAACTTATTATTTTGGTAATACTTCCAAGACGTAGTATCTGTAATTCCAAAGTACAGTATTCACACCGGCGGGGTGACAGCCTACACATATTACTGTACTTAGATTCATCCGCACTGAGGAGCCGTGACGATGCACAACCCGCATACAGATAATAATTCCGCAACTAACTGCAATTGCAGGTTTCAAACAGAGATGGCAAGAAAGAGGCAAAACTTACAGACTGCAGCTTTAAGGCAGCAACTTTTTTTTACAGTGTAGTAAAAAAGTCAGACTTCTCTCTGGTGACATACGCAGGACTTCTCCAATCATCTGCTTAAAGATCCATTTGAGTGCCACGCCCACATCTCAACATCTAATCAACAACTGATCATAGAACCAAGTCCCCGCCCTACATTTTTTCTTTTTCGCTGATCCATTAGAATCGCTTTACATCACAGTACAGGAGAAAAGATCTGTCACTACTTCCGTTTCATCATGACTTTAATGTATCCTACATTCATAATTACCTGCCAGAAGAGCTTCCTGAGCGTCAGGGAGCTGAACAAAGAAAAGGTGCGAAGACTCATTTGCAGGAAGGGGATAAATTTATTGTAAAAATAAAATACAAAAACAAAACCCACTGGGGGGAGAACCAAACTAGAAATACAATAAACATCTGGAACAGAACATGTAATACAACGGGGAAAAACGGATGACAAAAGACAACGACCCAACACAGGACTGCATACACGAGGAGACTATAAAGGGTACAAATCAGGAGGGAACCAGGTGGGCCAATTAAACAATAATCAGATAACAAGAGGGGTGGGGTCAAGAAAGAAGACAAGAGCACATGGCCCAGAAATAACCCAAAACACCACATGTGCAAGACAAGACAGACATGTGACATTACCCCCTCCTTAAGGAGCGGCTAGACGCCTGGGCGGCGCTTCTGGGACGGCAGCAACCTCTGGGACGGTCTCTGGGCTTGGGACCACCGGACTCGGGATCACCGGACCTGGGACCACTGGACTCGGGACCACCGGACTTGTCACAGAGGAAGCCTTTCTTCTCCTCCTCCTCTGTCTCAGGACTACCAGACTTGGGACCACTGGACCTGGGACCACCAGACCTGGGACCACCGGACTCGGGACCACCGGAACTGGGACCACAGGACTCAGGACGACAGGACTCGGGTCCACCGGACTTGGAACCACCGGACTTGGGACCACCAGACTTGGGACCACCGGATTTGGGATCCCCAGAGCTGGGGTGGTTGCGGCAGCTTCGGCCACCCTTGGAGAAACTGTAGCCTCTCTGGCAGCCTTCTTCCTCTGGCCAGCGAAAACTCCACCGCCGCCTCAAACGTTGTCCCCTCCAGCGCTCTCATTACACACCAGTCAAAGGGTTTATCGAGGGCATAATTAAGAAGTTGTTTAAGAGTCTCCTCATTATACCCCAGCCCATCCGCAGCCCTCCTGAACTTATGGGCAAACTCCTTCAGTTAGGTCCCTTGTTGACGCAGGAAACTCAAGGCCCTAAACTGGAGTATGTGTTCGTAGAGCGGGCAGGAGGCAGTGGAGGCTGGTGGCTGCTGTGAGCTTCTCTTCCGCTGAGTCCTCATGATGTTTGGGTCGTTATGTCAGGGAGCTGAACAAAGAAAAGGTGCGAGGACTCATTTGCAGGAAGGGGATAAATTTATTGTAAAAATAAAAGAATACAAAAACAAAACCCACAGGGGGGAGAACCAAACTAGAAATACAATAAACATCTGGAACAGAACATGTACTACAACGGGGAAAAACGGATGACAAAAGACAACGACCCAACACAGGACTGCATACACGAGGAGACTATACAGGGTACAAATCAGGAGGGAACCAGGTGGGCCAATTAAACAATAATCAGATAACAAGAGGGGTGGGGTCAAGAAAGAAGACAAGAGCACATGGTCCAGAAATAACCCAAAACACCACATGTGTTAAACAAGACAAGACAGACATGTGACACCTGAGTACATATGACTTGCGTCAATGTGAGTTTGGTGTATTTATAATTACAAGCAGCAGAGTTACGTAATTTCGGTTGGCAGATCACATCAGAATTAAAAGCTTTTGTAAACCTGTGTGATCAAATTACTCCCCTGCAATCCTAGAACAATGCTTTTGTTTTTCCCCGTGCTAATGAGCAAGCTCACCTCCGAAATCAATTTAAAAGTCTGCCGTAGCCTTTGAATGAAGAAGAGTAGAACCATTAATTAAAAGTGGAACAGGTTCTTATTTTAGTGGAAAGTGGAAAAATCGTGAGCCTTTGTTGAGGAAAGCCCAGGAGCCAGGCTTTCATTAGCCTACATGCATGGCAGAAGCAATTCATCAACCGTAATTTTCTCTCAATGGGGAAAAAAGAAGGGGATGAACCTCAGTACGCTATTTATGGTGTTTTACGGAAGTGGGAAAACAGTAATGTGATTAACAGTTATCTACAACATGTTTGAAATGGCCCCTCCTGCAAGTGTTTGGGTCTAGATTAAAAAATAGACTGCAGCAGAAAGAGAGAGGAAGAGCGGGAGGGAGGAAGATAGGTTCATATAAAGAAAAAATCTGCTTTGCTGTGCGCCACTGTAGCACATTGATGGAGATTTTCTTTCTCGCTTTTTAGCCGAATTCTGTGTCACATTAAAAGAGGATTTTTTGCGCCCCATCCACCCCCCTTCTCTAAATATCTGTATTTAAATGTGTCTGTCCCTCGACGAAGGCGCGACGAGCGGAGTGTCTGCCTTTGTCCTGTGCGAGAGTATCTCCACGACATATGAACTGCTTTTAGGATTAGCTGAGTGCAGATTTATTTAATGCAACCTCGTGGAGTATTGTTGAAAATCTATTTTGGGAAACACAGGGCTTGCCAAGCTCTAAGCCTGGTAATATATGCCTGCTACAGTTTAAGAGACTAGGGTTCAGGCACCCTCTTTATGCCGGGATCATATGGTTCATGCATACCAATTCAATATGAAAATATCGCGGGGGCTGATAGGACACCATGCGATGTAACCCACTAATACAATCCCTCCGGTCACTTGTTTGTCCGGCCTGTTTAAATATTTGGCATTCTGAAAATGTTTGAGATATTCAATTGATACGATACTGTGCATGCATATGCGTGGAGTGCTTAAGAGACATGGCTATACGGATAACAATGGAGGAGAAGATGTGAGGGAAAACAAAAGCCAAATTGCTTTATGAAAAAATCTGACATTTGAAGCAAATGTAATATAATTTAATATAAACTCATTTAACTTATTCATGAAACCTTCCTGTATATAACTTCCTCATTGTTCTTCACAATATATGGTTTTCCTATGATGAAAATTGATCTAATTTGAACTAAAAATCTAGCCTGAAAAGGCACAATATACACAGCAACAGCAAGGGTCAAAAAAAAAAAAAAAATGGGAGAAAATAACCCACAAAACTATTCCCCCAACTACATCTCCCATGAAGCCTCGGGATAAGGCTTTGGGCCCATTCTCCACACAGTGTAATGTGGGCATGGTGACAGGCGAGCAGACAATAGAGGGGAGCCAGGGGGAGCGCAGGCAAGGGGAAGAGAGCGTCAGACAAAGGGGGAGGACATGGGCTTTGCACGGAAGACACGCTAAACCCAACGGCTTTATCAGAAGTGTGAAAGACAGGGGCCAGACTTCAAACATGATTTTCCTTAGCGTGACAAAAGCACTCTTCAAACATAGCCTACCTCTCTATCCGAGAGGCTGCAGCCGATGTAGAGAGCTGCATATTCTTTGCTACGAGTAAAATGGATGATTGGTGCTATAAATAAACTGTTGTGATTGACATTGAGGAAACCAATGTAAAAAAAAAAAGTAGAGTGAGACCTTCATTGCACACATTTGCTCATTTTAAAACATTAAAAAGAGCGTTAGTATTGCAAAATGTATGCCTGCCATGCTAAAGCCATGTTCATCCAAAAAATGAAAATTCTGTCATCATTTACTCACCTTCATGTCGTTTCAAACATGTATAACTTTTTTCCCTGTGGTACACACATAATATATATATATATATATATATGCTTTAACTGTTAATGGGGTCCAACACTGCACTATATTGAACCCCACTGAATAACATTGTCATTGGTCCATTTTTCAAAGTATCTTCCTTTGTCTTCCACAGAAAAAAAGTCATACAAAATGGTACAAAATGAGGGTGAGTAATGTTCCTTTAATAACGAAATGCTCAGTTGTCCTCCAAAAAGGTAACTATATACATATGTTGGCTCACTAACATATATTTCTGTCTATTTCAAGCATGACTGGATGCATAGTTCTCAGACTCTTGGGAAAAAAATAAGTTCAAGTATTTCTTCTGTGCTACTTATTACTTTAGCAAACAAAGGGTATTCAACAAGCAATTTCCATGATCATCTGTACCTCATCCTTAAAAACAAGTGCTCTAAGCATCCCTCATTATATTAGCTTTAATTCTACAGACTTCAAGGGGAGCTCTAGGCTTGTCAAAATATCTACTCTCTGGCTAGGAAGCATACAAAGTTCAATCAATTAGTCCGTGATTATTATTACTACTGTTGTTATTACTAGTCCCACTAGCCAGACTGTTATGGTAACCCCAGACACAGCCCATAATACTAATCCTCACCCTCTCAATGACCCTAACCTTTACACCTTTTAATCAAAATCATATTTTGTGGAGAAGGGCAAAATATTGACATGTTATTTCTTAATGTGTTCAGCGAGAGGATCATGATGGGCAATGTTCTGGGAATGAAGTCAGGTTTTTTTTTGTCTTGTGGAGCTCTCTCTCTCTCTCTCTCTCTCTCTCTCTCTCTCTTTTCTCTCAGCATTTTTGTCTGTAGTCACAAGGCCATTAGGTTTGGAGCAAATTAAAAGAACAAAGAGAGTGTTTGTAGATGGGCTGTTTTGGGTGTGTGGCTCAATGTTTTATTGGAATCAGTCATGTACACAGCCACTTTAAGGGCTGTTTAGCATTGTCTAGCTCTCAAAACTTGCGGTATGAAATCCAATATTACTATTAAAGAGAAACAGAAATGGAAATGCTGGGTTTTACCACAGCTGAAGAAGACAAAGCAGTGAACTGTTTCTTGTCCTTCTGTTTTAATATTTGACCCATTTTTGGCGCAAAATAAACGGAAATAACACAAATATAGACAATAAATATAGACCGGGCGCCATGATAAAGACAGCAGCAAGAAGCTTCCCGCTGAGCAAACACAACAGAGAAGACAAAGATATTTCCTATGCAAAGCTCGCACACAATGTCATGTGTGATAGCGAACGAGGTTGTCCAAGTCACATGCGGAGTGGGGGTCTGGACAGCAGGGGGGGATGTGCCGAATCGAGGTCGGCTGGGCTGCATCTTGCGCTGACTGGAACTCCTCGCTTTGATTCGGTTGATCCCGGATCTCAGAGTATTCCGGGTGACACAAAGCAGAGCTAGGCTTTGGGGTAATCTCATTACAAAACTTACCAACAGATGAAAAAAAATGAGGAGAGAGAGAAAGGGAAAAGCCTCACAAACCACACCATGCCAAAGCGGTGGCTCACAGAGGCAGGTGTAATGTTACCAAATTAGCCTCTAAACGGTAAAAAGGAGATTATTGCATATGCCCCAGCTAGCCAGAGCTTGGAGCCCCCAGGGGTGGCCCAAATTAGAGGTGCTGAGGACTCCCTGAGGGCTTTGGCCCAGAGCAGACACACTGGCTGGAGGATGAATGGAAGGGGATACAGTGTGAGTACAGTGTGATGGTCTTGAGTTTGACAGACAGACAGACAGACAGACAGATAGACAGACAGATAGATAGATAGATAGATAGATAGATAGATAGATAGATAGATAGATAGATAGATAGATAGATAGATAGATAGATAGATAGATAGATAGATAGATAGATAGATAGACAGATAGTATAAACTTAGTTTTCAGATGTTGTCTTAACTTTTTCTCAGATGTTTTTCCCTAAATTAATAAATAAATAAATAAATAAAGGTTTTAGAAAAATTTTATATGATCATTTGATCTCTCGGAATTAAAAGTTAATTATTGACACTATGGATTGTAACTATTTTTCACCTGACAGGAAATGAATAACATAAAATCTCTTTAATATCTCCTATGTTTTTCGTAGGCAGCAGTGAGAATAATTGGGGGAGATTCTCAGATGGAATGTGCTTCTCAGATATTTCTCCTACGAAAAAAATCCCCAGTAATCAGAAAAGATCACAACAGTTTTTCAAACTGTGCTCATCAGGTAAATATTTCAAAATAAACATTAACATTTCTCATCCAATTCTTCCAACTAATCTATGTGTGTGTGTGTGTGTGTACAGTGTAGCGACTGAGACAAAATTATTTGTCCAGACACAATTATTTGTCCAATTTAACAAATAATCTTTAAAACTCACTCTGAAGGTCTATGGACCCATCCCCCCAAAAAGGTCCACAAGAGCGCAGGAAAGGTCTACGTTACCAGAGCTACCATCAGATAAGACTCGGTTTACGACCAAAAGGAATTTGCAGAGAGCTGAGACGCTCACAGTCTTTTTGAAAAGGACAAATAAAACCATCTTAAACCCATATAACCATTTGAGAAATATATAAACATATATCCATCTCATGATTTTTCTTTTATAGGGTTTGGTCAATGTATTAATTCCATCTCTGTTGGATTTATGTTTCAGAATCGCATATTATGGTTAACGAAAATCATGTGTATGGCATGTTTGGTGTCTACGAAGTTGCAATTTAAAGATCTGAATGATTGTGTATATAATATGTCTACCTGTGCAACATATTAGTATTACAAGAATCTTTAATAGTTCCTTCATCAGCAACCAATCTGCAAACGATCTGCTTGAGACAAAGGATCGTAAAACTTTCCCTCCGAAAGCCTGAATACGATTGGCCACTGACCCTACGAGGCGGGATTTCTCCCAAAAGCTCTTAAGGAGAGACGCTCAGATCCGCCTTCTCTCTTCTCTCTTTCTGGCTGAACCAACACCTCATCTTGGCCAGCCGGCCAGCAGGCCAGGCCGATACGGCCTACACTACACTTTCCATAACTTCATCCATCTGTTCTGACCCGGTTCTTCCAACTACTTTAACTTTGCCTCTTACCATGTTTTTGTTTTGTGTATGTATATTTTATGTCTGTTTAATCTTGTCCGTGATTTAGTTATTAAAGTTTGTGCAGAATATATGATTGGTTCTGACTCCCTGCTGGCAAACAAATTGTCACTTAAATGATCGATCTTGTTATGCGCTCTAAGCGCTTATGTAAATACAAAGGAAGAATTATTTTTCTGTAGCCATGAAAAATATCCTTTTCTTAGAATTAATTAATAATCAATACTGAGCGTTCACAGGATGAACGGATTGATTGATTGATTGTAATGTTAATGTAGCCACATCAAGTTAATATATTTAACTGATTCAAATATTCATAATTAATCATAATGAATAATCATAATGAGTTATGAATAATTATTAATATTTCCCCTCTGAGCTAATTCGCTACATTTTGGTGGAGAATGCGGGCATCATCTTAAACAATTGTTTGCAGACAGACCCAGTAATCAATCATGTGTTGGTCCATAAACTTTATTGACATCATAAATGCACGTGCAAGTTTCTGATAAAAATCAGCAAAACTATAGCTTAAGTGCGCCTTCCTACGAACGGCAGAAAGTTTCTTAATGCTAGAATGCATGTTTAAATCGTACGATAAGAAACTAACCTGAAATTATCTAAGAAATCATAATTTCAGTCGTTAAACGAACGTAAGCCTTTTTCTGATGAAGAAATCCCAATTTAGCAGCGCGTATTACGGTACCAGAATAAATTATCCTGATATTGAGTGAAGAAAACACCAATTTCAGCTTTGAATGCTTAAGTCTTTTCCTGACGAAGAAATCTCAGATTAGCAGCATGAATTAACCTGCGTGACGAAGAAATCTCACTACAGTGTTTGTAATGGTGACTGAGCGATGCTCCTCAGTCACTGATCAAGGCCTTATTATTATTATTCGTTATGTCATCGTATTCATATTGATGCGTCAAACTGCTCATATGAAACAATCGTGTCGAATTCTAGCCTAGCTAACTAGAAATTCACCATTGTCTGTGAAGTGATGTGCCGTTTTGATTTGTGAGTCATGACTGACCACGCTAGAGTTCTCAGTGCATGCCCTCAGCGGGGTTCGAAAGTCTGCTCCCTTTCGAGTTGCGTTGTGGGCTGGCACTGGTCTCTTGACAACGCATGACAACAGAACGTGTGAGCAGACACTTCTGATAATCTGATAGCAGCACTCATGTCACAGACCTGCGTGTAGCCAAAGCTAGCTCTTAAGCAAACCTACAAGGATAAGTTAAAGCCCTTAACCTCAACTAAAGCTGTTAGCACCCTGCTAACATCTTGGCACGTTTGAGCGTAGAATGTAACATTCGAACCAAAGACTCTACAGACTTTGGGACCCTTTTAGACTAAGGGACTTTGAACCACTGATGAGGAATCTGAAGCTTTGTGAAAGCTCCGAATCAAACGAATCCATTGAGTCACAAATGATTCACTGATTGGAACCGCTCAAAGCGCCACAAACCGGTGACCCCTGCTGGCCAGAACAGGAAGCACAGCGAAAACTTAATGAAACATCTTCAACAAACCATTCACAAATGCTTTGTTGAAGGTGTAATCAATTAAAGACAATCAATGAACCATCTAAACATGAGGTTTCTTATAAGGCGTGATATTTCAGTAAACTGTAGGGCTCATTTTGTGAAAGCTGGGCTAACCAGACAAGTAAGAGAATGTTAAATATGCCTCTTTCCTTTATCAATCAAAGGCATCCTCAAATGTGTCCAGATTTATAATTGATATGAGCTCATATACAAATTATATATAGACATTGGTTCACCAGACCTAATGACAAACCATGGAAATTTGAAATAATTTTGAAAATGCTATGATGCTTAACGATCCTGTTTACTGAAATCACGTGACTTTAGCAGTTTGATGCACGCTTCGAATCACTGATTCAAGACAAATGATTTGCGCGAGTCCCGAAGCTTCACAAGACGTGCCTCAAAGACACCCATCACTGGTTTAAGCCATTGTGCTTTTGTTTTGTGTGTTTGTTTTACTCCTACTTTATTCCTCCAATATTTTTATTTTTACTTACCTTTTGTTTAGCCTGAATATCCCTATTCAGCTAAGTTGAATTTAATTAAATTTAATTAAATCAACTTTTCTATTTACCTTTCCTTTAGTTCTTCTAGAGCTATACGGAAATTCTAATCTCACCTTTATTCCTCCTCTGTTTTTATTTTTATTTCATTTACTTACTTTTGTTTAGCCTGAATATCCCTATTCAGCTAAATTGAATCTAATTAAATTTCAAATTTAATTACATCAACTTGTCTACATACCTTTCCTTTTAGTTTCAAGAAGCTATATGGAAATTCTTCTGTACTTTTACCTTATTTTAGTTATCTTACCATCACCATCTTCCTTCTCTGCATAAGATTACAATAGTTCTAGCAACTATTGTTTCTTTAATGAGTTACACAGGTTATCAGTAACCCCTTCTCACTCCTCAGTGCCAGGCCTAGTCTATGAAGTACGGTTACCGTCCGAATGCACTGTAGACCACAGATAGAACTAGAAACACTTCCCATTGTTTCTTTTCTTTTGACCTTGAGGTGTTTGGTGTGTCCCTGCTAGCTAAGCTAACAGTCTAACCATAGGATTATGATCTAATGCAGCATTTCCCACAAGTGACACCTGCTTAGCCGTATCTCCTAGTTAAAACTAAATAGGTAAAACACTCTTTTCTTCCTTTCTTTTCCCTTTCCAATCTCATCTTATTGTTTTATTTCAGTTTTGTTTTATTTGTCACTCTCGTAGTGACGACCTGTCAGGAGAACCATCTGTGTTTTGAGTAATAGTTTGACCACACATACAGCCCGGTCATTAGCTGACTGCTTACAGCCGTCAACAAATATACTCAAATTCATCATTTGTGTTTACCAACACAAAATCTTAACGCCCTGCCTTACTAGCTACCCCACATCAGCTATTAACGCCTTAAGCGGCCCACATAACCATTCACACATCCCCCATAGCCGTTATCCCACACAGTTAGCTTACCACCTCTGTACAAACTTGCATTTGCCTTTGCCATCTCTCTCTCGTGTTCCCACAAGTGAGCCAGTATGCCTCAGACATCCAGCCCTGCCACCACCAGGAACCCCTGGAGACCCGGCAGAGCATGTGATGGACATCCTTCAGCCTAAAGCAGCCAACAACCTGCAACGGCAAAAGAAAGGAACAGCGAAACTACAACACAAGTGGACACCAGACCCCAGCCTGAGCTACAAAGACTTGACCAGCATCATCATCTCCTTGGCCACACTCCCCTAGGCCTCAAAAGGGAGGTAAACGGACTAACGCTGTAAGTCAAAGAGTTCCACGGAGAACCAACCCCCGCTCAGCATGAGAAGGCACAGCGCAGATGCAAGGATGCTGACAGAAAGGAGCTACCGGAGGAGATCACCGGTCTTCAGGAGGATCTGACAGCTGCTGGGCACCAAGAGCAGCTGGATAATGCCACCGTACAAGACTTTGAAAGAGAACTGTTTCATACAAAGACTCTGTTAAAACAGCCAGTGTGTAACTTAAAGAGAAAAGACCCTAAAGCTAAGGCCCTTGGAGGCTATCTGCATGCAGCCAGAAGCTAAAGTCCAAACACTGACTCAGCAATTCTGCAGCATTAGAGACAAGCTCGATGTGGTCCGAACTAAAACGGTCCGACAAACTGCAAATTAAGCCCACAAGGAAGCTGTACCCTGCTAAACTTCACATCAGCAGCGCAAGCTCCTCCAGCCCTGCGCACAGACGCAAAGGGGGGAGGAGCCAAAGTCCTCTGCTTAACGTTTCACCAGCCAGTTTCCTGAACGCCTCTGCAGCCGCAGAAGGAAAAGGATTAATTCAGACAAACCCTGAAATGGCACGTGAAGACTTCAAGCGAATGGACACATCCCTGCATTCACACCAAAGCTTGCAGGAGACCATGACGTCCATGCCTACCTACGAGACATTGACCTTCACCTGCAGTCTTCAGCATGCGTGAACCACCAAGATAGACTCTATGTGCTCTGGATCACATCCAGCCCAGAGTTGCGACGCTTTCTGGCTCGGCAGCCAGGAAACCTCTACTCGGACTACCAGCAGATGAAACAGGCCAACATAAAGGAATTTTCAGACCCTGAAAGTGGACTGAGCGCTGCCCAGGGCAGACATGAAATTTCCTATGTTTCTACTACAGACTCAGACAAACCTGGAACGGAAGGAGGACACCAGCTTCAAGAACCTTCTCCTCCGACACCAGTTAGTCACCTTGTAGGCAACACTGCCTGTATACACCCCCACATAATGCCATGCATCTGATTTGACAAAGAAGGCCTTTAACGAACACAAGGCCCCCTCCGAAGGGGTTCTCAAAACCCCAATGACTTTGAACTTTGAAACACAGAAGCCAAAGTGGGCACCAGAAGGCACCCAGCATGGCCACAGTGTAAGACACCCTCTAGAAAAGTTCCTAGTCAGCATAGGACATCAACATTTCAAAGTAGATGAAAACGTGTTCACAGAAACACAAAAGTCTGCATCAGTGAAATTTGAATTTTACTGATTGAAAGAGAAATCTTCAATGACTGTGTAAGCCTCACAACAGCCTAGACACAGCGATGAAATATACAGACATTTGATATACACTGTTTGATTTGGCACTGCTGCGCATTGGTTTCCATGACAATGACTTGTCAAAAGAAAACGCTAACTCCAGATAGCGCATGTGTAACTGTGACAACAGATTGAGCTGGTTAAGCTAGCACGGCCTAGCGCCATTCAATTAAACCACTGTCCACCTAAAGGTCTGACTTTGATAATTATGACACATGACGTTACATTCGATACGCATGCAGATCGCTAGTGCTGGCTTGTTAGATGCAGGTAAAATGATAGCTTGAATTGACATCTCTACTGTAACAGAAAGAGTCTTAACACATCTTAACATAGGTCAAATGGTATCAGCATAAGGTTACTCTGATTTTAGAAAAAAGACTCTAATTTCAGCATTAAAGCGTAAGTCTGTTTTGACAAAAGAATCTCACCTCAGCAGCATATAAGCTGTACCAGAATCGATTAGTCTGCTTTGGTTGGAAAAAAATACCACTTGCAGTAGGGCTTAACCTGTTTCTGATGAAGGAATCTCAGTACAGTGTTATATAGATATAGATTTGGGTGATGCTCCCCTTTCGACAGTGTAAAGGCCTTAGAAATTATAGTCACATTGATGTCATTCATCTAAACTTTGGCTGCATCTACAAGCATAGCAACCTAATGATCAATACTATGTTTCATTCGCTGAAAGAAACATCAGTATTCATTCATGAGACGGATGTAATTCTGTGTGCTTAAACGAGTTTTAACTTGTAGCAAAACTGTTTATTCACTCTTTAGATAAGTGCAAGAAGCCTATCGTCCAAAATAGAGAGAAACATGAGTCTACATGAGTAAAATTCGCAAATGCCAAACAACATTTGCGTTTACTGAATATAACGTCATGTTCTTGAATATCTGAAAGTATAGGCACCACCTTTTAACTCTATATAGTGTGGTTTCATCTCCCCATAGAGCACAAAAGGAACCAGATACATTTTTTTTTTTATTTGTGATTCTGTTTACTCTCAACGAGTGCACTAAGTTCTGTGACCCTGCTACACAGTAATCTCAATGACTACTAGAGCATGACTATAGTTCTGAGCACTGGTAATAAACATAATCTGAATAGGAAAGCTGTTATTTTTCCTTTTCCACCTCTTAAGAGATCTAGCCTGTGCGAGCCATTAGGAGATTCTGAGAAATAATTTGACCATGAGAACCATCTTAAGTCATTTATTAAATCTCGGCTTACACCTTTCAGAAACATCCTCAGAACCACTCAAATCTTAGCATCCTAGCACCCACAGCTAAGATAGTAATCATAGCAGACACATTTCCATAGCAAGCTATGCCAGAGACATCAAGCTGTATGCTATATCACTAGTTGACCCATTGAACCTTTAGCTTTGAACTCTTTAGGGTCATGCATTGGTCCCTCACCCTACTCTCAACAACAAGTGTGCCAAAATGTTGCAGATGCTCAGTCCATCCTCCCAGACGGGAGACCTAAAGGACTGGCTGGCCGTTGCGAGGAACATGGTTCCACCCAGGGTTGCGGAAAGCCTACAGCACCAGGGCCAATGCAACTGGACAATGAGAGAAGAGGACTAACAATACATGACCCGAGCCAGAGTTGCAGCCACACAGGTGACCAAGGGTATCACCTCCTTAGCTTACACCTCTTGGATCTGAAACAGAAGGTAAAACAACCTCACGCAGCAGACCACAGAGACCAGCAAGGAGCAGACACATGCTCAGAGACCAGCTAGAGACTGAGGCTCAAACCAGAATCAAAAGACTTTAAACGGCTCAGACAGCTGCTGAACAAAGCAGAGCAGCTGGACAGAGCAAGCACAGGACCATTGCAGACCTGTCACTATGGTAACCGCACAGGTACCAGACAAGCCACTGGGCGAAGCCATGGAAGACAGCACCCTCAACCTGCGCACACCACAGGACGTCCCACAGCCGTCGACGACAACATCCTCCTCCAAGCCCTTCACACAGGTGTCAAGTGGAGGCTGCACAAGGACAGCTGGACACAACTATCTCAGAGTTACAGGAACTGCTGACACAAGCAAAATAGCTCCCTGAACAGGACTGACTCAAGGAGTACGGCGAAGGACAATCTTCAGACTCCTTGCCCCACACTAGCTCAGGTGAGCTCACGTCAGCACCGCCACAAGAGCAGAGCAAAACTCCCATCCTTCGGACTTCTCGTGACTGAGAGGCTAACAACCACCTGCTGCCCTCCTGCCACCAGCACTAGGTCGGTCTAAAAACCCTCTTCAGGCCACACAGACCCCTAACTACTTCCTGAAACCATAGGCAGACACCTGCCCCACACAAACTGACTTCAGGATGACAGGTGACACACTGTCAGGGCACCTGCTGCCTCGACACCTGCTGTACAAGCTCAGAGACCTGAACTTGGCTACTGTCTGCATTATCCGCCGTGGAACGACCATCACTCCAGGGGACACAAACAACCAGAGGCCACCACTGCTGGGGGTGTGTCTGATCTTTCTGCACTTTTGATATCGCTCGCTGTTGTCCGTAGGAGGGGCAACAACGATCGAAAGGGGGGAATTATGTAGCGACTGAGACAAATCAGACACAATTATTTGTCCAATTTAACAAATAATCTTTAAAACTCACTCTGAAGGTCTATGGACCCATCCCCCCAAAAAGGCCCACAAGCGCACAGGAAAGGTCTCCGTTACCAGAGCTACCATCAGATAAGACTCGGTTTACGACCAAAAGGAATTTGCAGAGAGCTGAGTCTTTTTGAAAAGGACAAATAAAACCATCTTAAACCCATATAACCATTTGAGAAATATATAAACATATATCCATCTCATGATTTTTCTTTAATAGGGTTTGGCCAATGTATTAATTCCATCTCTGTTGGATTTATGTTTCAGAATCGCATACTATGGTTAACGAAAATCATGTGTATGGCATGTTTGGTGTCTACGAAGTTGCAATTTAAAGATCTGAATGATTGTGTATATGATATGTCTACCTGTGCAACATATTAGTATTACAAGAATCTTTAATAGTTCCTTCATCAGCAACCAATCTGCAAACGATCTGCTAGAGACAAAGGATCGTAAAACTTTCCCTCCGAAAGCCTGAATACGATTGGCCACTGACCCTACGAGGCGGGATTTCTCCCAAAAGCTCTTAAGGAGAGACGCTCAGATCCGCCTTCTCTCTTCTCTCTTTCTGGCTGAACCAACACCTCATCTTGGCCAGCCGGCCAGCAGGCCAGGCCGATACGGCCTACACACACAAAGCCATGTGCTGTGTGCGACAGGAAACCCGATGCCACCACACGGCCGGTGGGCCAGCAGGCCCAAACTCCTCACGCAATGTGCAACTTCCTCAACCTCGACGGAGTCGAAACAACCATGCAAGCTCATCATTTCTTCTTCAGTCAACGCAGAAGAAATCGATTGCAACACCTTCGGACCGAACTATCACTTTGACTTTCTATGACTTTCTCCTGCGATTTCACCTCAGACACTCTTCTAGAGCTCAGGCTAAATGCAAGTAACGTATGAAATACAAATCGCTGTGTAGTTAGTAAAACTGTAAACCCCTTTGTCCAGACAAAGGAGCTTATCAATGATGGTTCCTCCCAGGTTTTAGACTCTTTGTATAACTTCATCCATCTGTTCTGACCCGGTTCTTCCAACCACTTTAACTTTGCCTCTTACCATGTTTTTGTTTTGTGTATGTATGTTTTATGTCTGTTTAATCTTGTCCGTGATTTAGTTATTAAAGTTTGTGCACAATATATGTTTGGTTCTGACTCCCTGCCTGCAAACAAATTGTCACTTAAATGATCGATCTTGTTATGCGCTCTAAGCGCTTATGTAAATACAAAGGAAGAATTATTTTTCTGTAGCCATGAAAAATATCCTTTTCTTAGAATTAATTAATAATCAATACTGAGCGTTCACAGGATGAACGGATTGATTGATTGTAATGTTAATGTAGCCACATCAAGTTAATTTATTTAACTGATTCAAATATTCATAATTAATCATAATGAATAATCATAATGAGTTATGAATAATTATTAATATTTCCCCTCTGAGCTAACCCACTACAACAGGTTTATATTACATTGTGTCCCCACAAGGATAGTGAAACCTGAAATCACCTACATTGTGATATACTAAATGATGTTTTTTGAAAATGTAAAAATTTCTGTGATGGGTAGGTTTAGGGGTAGGGTTAGTGTAAGGGGATAGAATATACAGTTTGTACAGTATAAAACCATTACGTCTATGGAGAGTCCCCACAAAGATAGCGAACCAGACTTGTGTGTGTGTGTAATTTTTGGAAAAAACATCTTTATCTATTATTTTATCATCTATGATTTTTCTGTCAGATGAAAAACAATTACAATGCACAGAGCCAATAATGCACTTTTAAGTCTGAAGGGATCAAACTCTCATAGGCATTTTTTCCAAACTCAAACCCATGTGGTCTTAAATTACAGCACCCTGCAAATCAGCAACTGTTGTTACTCATGCTGTTGGGCCTAAGATGACACTGCTGGAGGTAGATTCCCCACCACTGGCAAATGATTCTGTCAGCTACCACTTAAGACTGCTGGCTATGTTCTTCTCATAAAAATGGTGCATAGAAGATGTGATGGAGTGTGCATGATCTAGGGAGCCCGAACCCGAAGTCGTCTAATCTCTGGCTGGATTAGTGTGGCAGATTGTTGCCATATGTGGCACGGCGCTCTGCTTCCACCATGACAATGATCAAGTGCGGTGTGCAGAGTTTTCATCTCTTAGAGCGACTTAAGTGCTATTACTCGAGTTTAAAACCCTCCTAAAAGGGCTTCCATGAATAAAAAAAGGGAGAAAATGACTACTGAGCTGTCTGGAAAATGTGGCAATGGGGCACTGGATTTAAGATATTCATCCAAAACAGATAAACCAGAAGCTACAAGTGAAAGGTCCAGGTCTCGTTTAACATTAAAGAGGGAGAAGAAGAGAGACGAAGGATGAGGGCAGATAAATTCCTACGTTGCTACCCCCTTTTTTCCTCTCAGACGTACCGAGGCTTCAGCTCATTGTTACATAAAGTTGTGTAACACATGAGCCGTGCTGCTTTGAACTGGTTGACCACACCAGGCTGGAGGAACCGCTTGAAGAGGGACCTCAACATGTGGCAGCAATAAGATGGCCCCCTCCCTGCCCGAGACATGTGGGAGACAGAGCATTCCTGCCAAGCTCATTAAAGCTGAAAACACTCATCCCACAAACACTGTAGCACTCTCATGCATGAGGTGACGAGACATGTGTCTTTATTTTCCCACTAAGACGAAATTTGCTAGTGGAGGGTCAGCTGAGGAATCTGCTCCGTGGAAAAAGTTGTCAGGTTGCCTCTGACACTTATTTCTATTAGTTGGGGGTTAAATAACTTATTATTATTGGGTTTCAATACAGACTCAATTGGCAGCACTTGTGGCATAATGTTGATTACCACAAAAATTTATTTCTACTTGTCTCTCCTTTTCATTTAATAAAGCAAAAATCTGGATTACAGTGATGCCTTTATAATGGAAGGGAATAAGAGCCAATTCATAAAAATGTAAATACTCACTGTTTTAATAGTATAGTTACAAAACAAACAATATGCATGATGACATGAGTTTAGTGTGAAAAACCAATATTTGCTTACCAATATTTTCTATGTATAGTTATTCAATTTTGGATGGATGGACAAATTTTAACTAAAAGTGCTTTTAAGCTTCACAATGGTCCTATTTACTTCTATTGCAAGTGCCTTATATACTGTATATAGTTTTTTTTTTTCTTTTCTTGTGGTAATAAACATTATGCCTCATATGCTATCAGTTGAAATTAATTTTATTGTACCTGGGATATTCCTTTAATAGGATGTTCTTAAACTCTATATTGGACTAACCTTTGTTACAGGGATTAAGAAAAGAAATAAATTTAAAAAGAAAAGAAGCTTAGTGTCCAGTCGTTTACATTCTCCTGTAAGCTACTCACTTTAGACCACTAAAACGTTTAAGGCAGTTAATTGTACAGCCTTAAATTATAAATCAAAGAAGAAAAGTCCAGTAAAAGCGCATTAGTTAATTTAACAATGTGACAGAAGCAACAACGCCCCTCTGTAATGAAAATGTACAGGCTATTAAAGTTCTCAGCACTTTAAACTAATTCCTTTCATTCATCTGCCTGCCGTCCAGTTTATTTTTACGCAATTTTCAACAAAAGAGGCATTTCGGGTTTCTCCTCTGACAAGTACCACTACAAACAACAGTAATGAATAAATCTGGTAATGTTGTAAAACTTGACAGACATGAGAGGACTTGAATTTGTATACACAACATCTTGACATGAGATTTAGCAAGTCTAAAGGTCCCGAAATGTTTTCACTTAAAGTGATATGAAGGGGAAAAAAAGAATAAAAACAAAATGGCCACCGGGGAGGCTCTTTTTCTGGATGTAAGGAGACATCTGGCATGATTATTTTTGAGCTCTTCTGCTAATCCGCTAGAAATGTAAACTGGTGAGGGGACTTGCCAAATGGCTTTGGTGCAAGACTGCCTTTTGGACTTGTGGAAGATTCAAATGAGTTTTCATAGAAGCGTTTGCGGCATTATTGGAAAACGCAGTGAAACAATTGTAATTAGTTTTCATGCTGTCACATTTATCATCATTATCCTAGTTTTTAGACATGCCAAATTTACTCCACCATTTAATGCCACTGCCATATGCACGGAAGCCTCAAAATATGCTGTAGCGTATCTGTTGTTTTTTTCCCCATCTTCCTTCTTTCCTTTCTTTTTTGCAAACACCGAGCATTGTCAGATGTAGGATATATGGCACTGATGCTCGGCGATGCTCGTCGCCATGGCTGCAAGTCGTGTGGGTACCATTCAGAGGTGGCCTTGCCTCCACTAATCCACTTGTCAGCGTTGACTGCCAAGCAAGTCGTCCCACACACTCAACAATGTGAGTTTATTCAGTGATCTGGGACAGAGACTGCATCTGCCCACTGCTAAGGCCAGAAGAGCCATTGAAAAACGCCCACGAGCCTAAACTCAAAGGCATCCATAGCTCGCTTAAAAAAGGATCATGTAAAACTCTTTAGCTTAAACACTGTAGCTTCATTTCCAAATGTTCTCGAGTAAATTCTACATTCTGCCAACTGAGAGCTATTGTTTATTTTTTTATTATTTGGATGCAGAAGATGCTGTTTTCATATAAGGTCATGAAAAACTATTGTTATGACTATTGTCTAAACTATTGTCGTTTTTGTGTTAATTACAGTGTAAGAGCAGACAAGTAAATGACAAATAGAGTTAAGTAGTAATATTTATAACAAATATGCTTCACAGCTTTTCTTTTAAATAAAAAAAAGAGTCATGTGGCAAGAAAAAAACTTGCAGAAAAAAGACATATAATGAAAACATTTTGAGGACCCATGTAGATCCTCATTACTGTGTTAATATCTTAACATATCAGATAATTTGACATTTGTATGACAGGGCAAAGTTAGTTTAGGGTGTAAAATGTAGTTTGCTGTGACTTTGCTGTGTAACAAAAAGGCAAATGATATTTATGTATTAAATTTATTTAGGTGTGTGTGTGTGTGTGTGAGTATATATATATATACTCTCTCACACGTACATATACATACACACATACATACATACACACACACACACACACACATATCTATGTGTGTGTGTGTAGTACTGTAATACTGTTTTTAATGCTTTTGAAGTCTTATATGCTCAAAAATAATAAAAATAATAATAATAATATAATAAAAAGTAAAATAATAATATTGTGAAATATTACAACATTTTAAAATAATTGTTTTATATTTGAATATTTTTTTAAATGTAGTTCATTCATATGATGGCAAAACTGAATTTTTAGCAGTCTTCAGTGTCTGAAGTTTTAATAAAAAAAAAAAAAAGAAAGATGCCTACAGTTATATTATGTGTTGTGTTAAAAAAAAACTTGATCGCTAAACCACATTTAAAAGTTTTTCTTAAAGATTGTTTACTCTTTATATTCATGGACACTCTTATTTGTCATTGATCCTTGTACCCCTTTTAGTTTCAAAATGCAAACACATCCACACTATTGATCTTTAAATACTGTCCCACTTTATACTCGGTGATATAAAGAGTCCTAAAGAGACCGTAATACACTGGGTTACAAAAACAATTAGGCTTATTCATCCACTTGCTTTGACATATAGAGGAACATGTTCTGCATTACACAGTGGAAGTTTAGATGGAGCTTTTTCATACTGAGAAAGAGGGATGGGCTCAATCCACTGAAGTGTGCCGTCTACACTGATCTTTGAATCCCCTTTTGACTTCAAACAAACTTCCACAATTTACAGAGTGATGCATTTGATGGAGGTTATAACGGCGGAGTCACAACAATGCTAGAACAGCGTGGCGTGATAGATTGGGCTTCTGTAATCGTTCTCAGTTGCCGTTTCATAAATCTTCAATGGGCCGCTGACCTCAGTCCCAAACACTTCATAAATCAACATATTCAACATTGAAGCGATGGAAGGGGGAAAAGGGGGAAAACGCAGCAGGGAATATGTTTAATCTAACTTTGCAGCTATTTAAGGCATGCTTCAAGTTCACAAAGGCAAGGTTCACAGATGCACAGGGAGCCACCTGTTGAACAATCATTTAGGAAGTAATAAATTGTGAGTCTTGATAAAGAAGAACCGAGGCAGGCATCTGCTGCTGATTACAATCGCACAAATTAACCAAAAGGAGGATGCGTTTGATGTCAAGTATTAAACAAAGGGTTTATGCTTGTTTCAGTACAGCTTTCGCTTGTTCATAAGGTGTGCAAATCATTTAAGGTGCTACATTTTGCATTCTAGTCAACATGCTGTAACCTAGGAGCTAAATTACCTCAAACAGTTTGCTTGTATGGGGCCTGCCTGTTTGTGAATGTCAGTTTATGGTTGCTTGGTACCTGGCAGGACTTATATATGGATGTGTGCTTGTGCGCCCATCTGAGCAAGATTGCTTGCTGAACAGAAAATTCAAATACCAAAAGGTTTTGGATTGTCTACTGAATAGCGGAAAATTTGTTGTTAAAGTAGCGTTTCTAATGTGCCGTCTGCAATAAAAAGGGTAAGAGGCCATAAAAAATGTTACATTTAATTTTCTATGCTTAGGATATAAAACTTAAGCGTGGTTAATGTTTGAGAGCTGCACGGGGGGTGGGGGGTAATACACACCTTTTCTGTTTAAAATGCCAAATTCAGATTCCATGGCTAAAACAGTAGCACCTGGACAGAAGAATTCTCTGCATACTTTGGCTTTTAAACGTCAGGTTCTAAGCGGACCATAAACCAGCACTGTCTGAAGAAATAACAATTAATAAACAGGATTTTATCATAAGCGTATTCAAAGAGCATAACTGGCCAGTGCAAAAAGTTATAATGAGACCATATTTCCTCTTACTCAAGGCAGTAAACAGAGTATGTGTGTAATTCAGTTCCTCCCCAGCAGGGGCACTGCATGTGTTATGCATTTTCTATTTTTACTACCTTGCTCCAAAAAGAAAATTAAGTTTCTAAGTTTCTTAAGTTGCCAACAGGACATTACCACAAATATTTGTTTTGGAAAGGCATGTTAATCAGAACTTTTTCTTTAAAAAAAAAGACGTGGATCAAAAGTGGATTTTACATGCAATTTGAAGATTTTTTTTTTTTTTTTTTTTTTTTTAAAGGTTACAAAAATGGAAAACTGTTCTTACATGAATATTTTGGGTTAAAATAATGTAGAATTATGTTTTTAAAAATACTACCTGGGTCACAAAGTGAGCAAGGACTGCCATGCCCCTATAGTAACGGTGTGTATCTAAAGGTGCATTTTTAAGGCCTTATGGAAATTTTCATCAAAATATTGCTCAAACAGGAATGGGTCTGTTATTCATACCAGCTGTGCATCCCTACACTTCAATATCCTTTGCATTTACCAGCCCCCATTAATCCTAATGTCTAAGTTATTTCGCTCCGGCAGTATCTACAACTACATTAATAATCTCTGAGAGAGGGAGAGAGAGAGAGAGAGAGAGAGAGAGAGAGAGAGAGAGAGAGAGAGAGAGAGAGAGAGACAGAGACAGAGAGAGAGAGAGAGAGAGAGAGAGAGAGAGAGAGAGACAGAGACAGAGAGAGAGAGAGAGAGAGAGAGAGAGAGAGAGAGAGACAGAGAGAGAGACAGAGAGAGAGAGAGACAGAGAGAGAGACAGAGAGACAGAGAGAGAGACAGAGAGACAGAGAGAGAGAGAGAGACGAGAGAGACGAGGGAGACGAGAGAGGGAAGGCCAGCCTGTCATATGCAGCACAGTCTTAATCATTGCATCAAAGTGTTATTGTACAGCACAGAAACTAGGCTGCCCGTGGAGAGCTTTCTCTGGATTCTCCATGTCAGATGGACTATTAATATGAAATACAAGCTGGTTGAAGAGACTAATATTCAAACCTGCTGTGATGCTTGGGGGGCAAAGATACTGAAACATGGCTAATGTTCTGCAGACAATAGCAGCGTTTAGCTCTCAGTGACAAAAACTACCACATCACAATGTCGGACAACCACAGTGCATGCTGTGACATTGTGAATCAGTTTTGAACATTTTAAAATGTCATTCAATCAATTAAAACACAGGTTGAGCAATTAACTAAGACTCGGGGCAGAAATGCCACCGAAAGTGACCAAATGGACCAGACAAAATGTGCATTACTATGTGCTGCGGATGGAACGGCAACGGCATTCTGGCGTTCTTTTGCACATGTGTGACTTTAACTGCTACTTAATGACGTTCTACTGTAACCGCCAACTACGGGAGAACAGCTGATTTGCCGTAGTCAATAATACGTGACAGATTAGATAAGTAAATGTTATATTTTAGGTTTATGTGGCATTTTAATTGTATCTGTATGTAATTTAATGCCAAAAGCAACCATTCTCGTTTTTTTTTTATGACATTTTTGTGTATTTTGTTAAATGATTAAATGATCCAATACGCCGTCCGCTTTATTGTTGCTTAATGATTTTTGCGTTCTTTGGCTCCGGCAGTTAACAGTTTACTTCCGGTGGCCGTTGCCGTTCCATTAGCAGCTGTTGCTTAAAGGGGTCATGAACTGCGTCGTTTTGTTGTTTTATGATGTTTCCTGGGGTGCACTTATAATGTTAGAATGCTTTTTACATCAAAAATTGTCATTTTAGCGCGTTTTTACTATTACAGCTCTCATGGTTAACTAATCGTGAAAAGTGTTGCATTACATTTAGCTCTATGGCATTATATTTAGATATATGGCATTATGTTCAGATCGTGGCATGAAAGGTTGCAGAGATGAACATTGTAGCCGATCACAGACATGTTGAGCGCATGAAACCAGTGATCTCGTCATTGCAACTCAGTTTCTGTACACTAACGAATGCTTTCATCTTCACTAACAGTGCAAACGTGATATAGTTAAGAGATTCGTTGAATAAAACGGGAGTCACTGATAAACGCATCACTGATAAACTCTCGCCATTTGATTGACAGCTCCCGCGAGCGCTGCTCCAACGATTGCAAAGTAAGCTTTCTTTGATCGCTTTCTTTATAGAATTTAATCACCGTTAAATAACAGATTATTATTATCCTACTAAGAGAAACAACGCAAGTTGACGTTTAGTCACTGGTTTGATTTACTGACACACAGACAAAGAACATCTGACTGTACCTGAATAATTACATTTCAGATCAGGCATTAGAATTAACACAGTTACTTACATGTTACATTACTGTCGAGCCCAGGCACTGCACAATATTTTGTAATCCTCAACGGCATGTTTATTGCTTGGTAGCTCGATCTGGTTTAACACCACATAGGCCTATGTTACTTTTAGGCTACCTATTCTATTGCATGTCATGCGTGAATCGGTGGGCGGGGCTAAACAGGCAGTGATGAAGTAGGCGTTGATCTTCTTCTGCAGAGGCAGTGCTTGCCTCCCTTTGACGTCATAGATTCCCACTTTGAAAAACCTGTCGTTTGCTGGGCCTGGTGTCAATAAAAGCTTTTATTGGACTAACAAGGAAGTTTTCAGTTCTGAAACTTACAGGATATTCTTATAGTATGATGACCTCTTATATGTCAAAAGCTCAAGGAAAATTTGATTTCTCAGTTCATGACCCCTTTAAAGTCACTAATAGATAACACTTTACAGTGAACTCTGTTAGAGCGCTACATGGCAATTTATCTGTTCAATAAAATACCTTACTCACCTGTTGAGTAATAAAACGCCATCTCCGCGTTGCTTTTACAACATTTCAAATCCCTCAGTTCCCGCCGGTTGATTCTCATTTTGTTAGAGCTCTGTCTCTTTTTATCAGCAGTTCTGCGTTTTTTTTTCTTTTTTTCAAACGGGTGATTCCCTGGATGTTCCAGGTTTAGCGTGCTCCATGTCAGTGCCCTGTCCCAAATGGCACACTTCATATGGACTTGCAGGCTGCCGCGTGTCATTTGCCATTTGTCATTTTAGGTGCCCGAAGGGTACTTGTGAGCGCACCCTTTGCGGTCGTTATGTACCTTCGATGCACACTTTTGCCGAGCCCACACTGAAGCGAGCTCCCCAGTAGACTTCTTCCCGACATTCAAAGCAGTGTTACATCACGAAAGTGCGGACTTGTAGGAAGACTGCAAGTGTTTAGGGTGCCATATGGGACAGGGCCAAAGTAGCCAGAGCATCTTTTCTCTATTTACGGATGCACGGTTGAAAACCATCCTGACAAGTCTAAAATAAACCCTTAGAATAGGCTTAACATAGTGAATCAGAGTAAGACAAAAGCATGTTTTGGAAGAAGGATTTATGATGTATTGAACCATTATTTAAATGTTAATTTTAATTAAAAAAAAAACATCCTTAGTCAGGGTAGCGCCACATTTAATTTTTGACAGGAATGAAAACGAGGTTATGAGGGATAGAATACAGTGCATTCAATGGATTGTACTGTTGTTTAACAACAATCCGATTGTTCAGCTGACAGAACGTCTTTCCGAAAACCTTATAAAAGTTATGCGTTGTGAAAATGATGTGATCTAGGACCTTTATACAGTGCTTAGCATTGTAAAGACTGTACGTCCAATTCAATATGGCGTCTAACCTGACTAAGGTCTGTTAGCAACTAAAGAATTTATTATTATTATTATAATTATTACTTCATATTATTTTTTTAATCAATAGCCAGTGTTCAAATCGACTATTTAAACTACTACTTGACATTTAATTGAACTATTTAACAGAAATGGATGGCACATTGTATTTTTACATGATTAGAGGGGAAAAATGCCTTCATACAAGTAAAAAACGCCCCTGAAAATCTTTTCCAAGGCCAAATATCACCAATTAATGAAAAAGTGAATTCCAGACACTTAAATGTCATAAATGTGAGGTTTAATTCATATAGAACAATGAACGGCTCCATTTAAATAGATTGCACCATATTGGAGGTGCTGGGAGGAGGAATGATCCAATGATGAGCAGATTAAGAGAATGGCTACGGGAAAAATGGGAAAGGGGTGTAACTCGATTAGCCACTTGATTTGAGTGACATGTAGGTCTTGGCCTGAGTCAGTCCAGGGAGTCTCTCAAAGGAATAGATGATGAGAACAGCATGGCTGCCATTGCCACCCAAGGCTTATTTACATTAAATTAGATTCTATTCATTTTCAAAAAATGCCATTAAATGTGACCACAGGGACATATATAAAATCATATTGCCAGTTTGATAATTGTGATTTGCTGGAGGCTTTGCTCTTCACTCATTTAATTCATTATTTGATTGTTTCAGAGGAAATGAACTACACAGAAGCTGTAGTTATGTCCATGTATATGTGGGATTTGATGCACTATTCTCATTTAAATGTATCGTACACAACACAATACGCTGCTGTCCATATGTACTTGAACTTGCATCCTCAAATCGGTGAAGGTGTGTGCATGCGAATGCATTTAAACGCTTTTTATCGAGTCTCTGTAGTATGTAAACATATATTTATTTTCATGCATATGGTTTAATCTCCCTGAATGCATGTATATGATTATGATAATGTTTATCCACGTTGATGTACGTGCAGCCATGAGCATGATAAATCTATGCTGTTGTCTTACTCATCCTCCGACCCAATTTAAATCCACGGCTGGAGTCGGGGCAGGTCAGGGGTGAGGTGGGGAGAGGTGCTGTGTGTAAATTCATGCACAGATGCAGCGGGTGTGTGTGTGTGTGGATGGGGGTAGTGAATCTGTGTTAGTAAAAAGAGGACTGGAACTCGATAGCATGAGCTGAATCACATTCAATCTGTGTACCAAATTGATGGCGATGAAAATTGGAGAAGAGGGACACAAAAAAACACTTGTTTGCAGATTAATGTTCTGAATGGCGGTCTGTGAGACTGCCCTTTATGGATGGCTTCACATGTGGGCCTCAAGACCAAGCCTGAGGATTACCTACAACTCACTCCTGTTACACACTGCGCACACACACGTACACACGAATACCATAAATCCAGTCAAGATTTTGTTGCATGTATAAAATCATCAACAAACCACACTTAAACAATATTTTGAATGGTCTTAAAAGTGATTATACTATAAAACAATTCTGATATAAAGGTTTACTTTAAGCTCAAACTTGCTTGCCATAGGATTGCATATAACAGTAACACTTTGACTGGATCTTTCAAAGCCACTTTAAAATATTGGTAATACTTTATTTTGATGGTCCCCCAACAGACATTCTACTGACTATAAGTACGTACATGCCAACTTATTCTACTAACTCTAATTTAACAGTCTCTTACTACTCTAATGAGAGTAGTTGACTTGTAGCTGCAAAGTTACTTATACTTAGAATGTCTCAAGTGGACTCGAAAAAAGTGTAACCAAAATATTCACTTTAGTACAATAAACAGCATTAAAGACTATAAATAATTGAATGTCTTTATGTAGGAATTTAGGGATTAATGCATTTTGGATGCACAGATGTCCTAAATTGAATGTTGGACTTCCAAGAATGGGAAGAATGTGACAAAAAATGTGTTTTAAGACAATAGAGCTCTTACTTGCTCCTATTTATTGCACTATTTTAAAACGCAATGAATTTATCTTGAGGATTCATACAAATGTCTGTTGACTAACAGCAATAAATAATGCCATAAATATTTAATATTTTTAATCTAGTTTAATATAGCCTTCTGTTTTATGCAAATTATGAGTCATTAGCATAATCACATTTGACTACATCCTTATAAACCAAGTGAAAGATTACAGCGCATTTTAAAATACATGTATATTAAAGAAACATATTCAAATGTTAATGTAAACGTGGTGTGGACTATGAAGGAATTAGTGTGCAGTGTGTTCGGGCATTAGTAGACTCATATACTGTATGTGTGTGACAAATCGCATAAATTCTAGGTTCGGAACGTCCATGAGGAAAGTTTCCAAATGCCTAAATGTGTCATCAGATTGATTAAAGGCACCTCTCTCATATGCTCAAACACAATGTAAACTCTGTGTGACTTTTTCGGCAACTTTTTTCCCCCTGTAAAATTCATTACCAGATAAAATAAGTGTAAACGGGGAGGGGGAACAAAATGCAGAGATGGAGAGAGAGAGAGTGATAGTGAAAAGGACATTACCTATAGCAGCACTTAAGTTGACATGGGGCCTGTTAAAGCTTCAGCCAGATATCAGGCTGGATAAAGACGCCAGAAAAGGCCATTATGCAGCCACGAGAGACTCTATCCCTCTCGCTTATTTCACTTGTCCCTCTCTCACTCCCTCTCTCCAACCTTGAACTTGTCAGGAGTTCAGTGGCTGAGTGTCTGAGGGGCCCCCTGGATGCAAGTGAGCGAGAGGTCCCTTCGGATTCGTCCGACATCTCGCCAGCCCTGCTTCGTTTTCACTCCATTGCCCATCTCTCATCCAAACTTTCACGCTCTCACTCACACAAGCACACAAAAACAACAAGCAGAGTTTTATCTTTGCCCCAAACACAACATTAACTACTGAAGAACTGGTAAGACACTATAAATCCGCCCCCAAAAGCCTGGATGGCTTCCTTCTCAAATAAGATCATTATTGCTCTAGTAATCCCATTAAATAGATCATTTTGCAAATATCTAAATCCAATTAATAATTTGTTTTCAAAGGGGGTGAGGAAAAACAGTATGCTATAGAGAGTTGACACGCAGTGACTCACAGTCCTTTGTTGGCCGCCTCAGCGTCAGCACTGCACGTAAGGCTGAAAAAAGCAAACTTAAGCCTGGAGCATCATGTTGGGGAAAACAGGATGATGAAAGGCACACTCATTACAGGAAAATAAGACATTCACTTTCCACAAGCTTTTTAATTAATGCGTCAGACTCCGAAAAGGCCTTTCCCCAGAATCCATGGTGCTTTAGAGAAGCAGAGCTTTTTTGATATCCATGAACCCTTGAATTCATGAGTCAAGGAGCACTCTGGTTAAGTGAATTAACATGTAATTAAATAAGTGAGCATCTGTTTTGTGGATTTTAGAGATATATATACCACAGACATTTTTTTAAGCACAGTCAAAGTAGTACAGGCCAATTAAATGACTAGTCTGAACAGAATTTTAGCAGTCCAAAATAACAGAACCATGAAATACTGTGCATACTCATTGCCGGTGCAACAAATCACAGAAGTGCAGTTAATTAGAGCAACGATTAAACAATGACTATACCTTAAATAATGCCCTTTGCAGTGTTGGGGAAAGTTACTTTTAAAAGTAATGTGTTACAATACTCTGTTACTAATTGTGTTCCTTAGTTACTTTTTATGGAAAGTAATGTGTTATGTTACTCACCGGGCTGGGCTTGTTTTGTTTTTTTTTAAACAATTTTTTTTTTTGGCAAATGTAAAGGCCCTTTCACACCATAAGTGAAATGAATAAGCCTCAGGCTGAAGGAAATGTAAATTCATGCCTGTGCAGTAGAGGACACAGCTCAAACAAACCTTACAGCTGCCATTCTGGATTCCAGAAGAATAGGATGCAGGAGAATAAAGTTCAACACTCTTACTTCAGCAATGAAAAAAAAGCAGAAAAAAAGCAACACAAATGTGTTGTTTATCTAAAGTCATTTTTGCTTTTTAGTCTGGTTGAATTGGATTATCGAAGGTTAGCAGCGAAGACAATGTTAAGGGGGGGTATGATGCTATTTCATGTATTCTGACTTATTTACACTGTTAAAGAGACATGGCCAACATTTCAAAAAACGAGTTGGACGTATGAAGGAGTATTTCTGTGCCAAATGCACTCCTTCAGGATTCGAAACAAGTTTCGGAAAGTTTTTTTCGAGTATGGCCCTGTATGGCGTCATAAAGTGCGGGTTTCCTTGTATGGGCACTTCTCCCGGATGAGCGCGTATGCACATCAAACCAGAGCGAGAGCAAGAGCACGGCCATCAACGAGCTTCGTTTGGGTTACAGAAGCCGTCGGCAGCGCTGTCATTTAGCTTTTAGACCACCAAATCAACAATGTCAATAAAGAAGTGTGTTTTTGGTTGTGAGGGAAAGATAACCTTGTTCAGCTTTCCAAATAACCCAGCGTTAAGAAAACTGTGGATGCAGTTTGTTTTTCTGGAGCAGCAACGGAGTTCTGCAAGTGTGTTTGTTTGTTCCTGGTCATGAGTCGAAACAACAAGCAGTGAGTGAAACTGCATCAATGTCTGTGTTTTGTTGGAAATCGGTGCTTAAGTGCATATAATGTAAACAACACGAACGTATAGTGAATAGAAAGTTATCCAGGGATAACGCCATGATGTATTGTGTGTGTGTGTGTGTGTGTGCGCGCTTGTGACTCTTTAGCTCCGGCCACTGCACGCTTCCAGTAGTTCGGCTGTTTTCGGAAAGAATCGGTACAGCGTATCTGTCTTTTATAAATATGATAAAACTAAAGACTCTTCTGAGATATGAAGGATATAATACTACTCAATAGGTACTCAAGATAACATGAGATTGGCAGAAACTGTGTGTGTTATGTACCCTTTAATGAAATGAGGTTAAATACATAAAGTATATTTGTATTATTTAACATTTAATTATTGCAGGAGTTTGCATTTCACCGTTTTTATTCATTTTGAGGAATACTGAATCTGTTTTTGTGCAGCCATTTTTTAAAAGTTAAGTCAATTTACGGTGAAAGACACCCATTTTTATACAACAAAAGGGCATGAAAACAATATGATATATTAAATCATATAATCATATATTATGAGTCGGAGGGTTACCAGAATCACACACAGACGTTGGGTTTTCATGTTTTATGGGGACATTCCATTAACATGATGATTTTTATTCTGTACAAACTATATATTCTATCCCTTAAACCTAGCCCTAAACCTACTCATCACAGAAAGCTTTCTATCTTGCCATCTCTGTAGGGACATTTTGTCCCCATTACTTAGGGTTTACCTGAATCATACACTCACACACACAAAAAATTAATTTCTCAATATATTTTATTATATTTTCTACAGAAAGAAATGCATACAGGTTGAGAGGGCATGAGCAAATTAGATTTTTGGGTGAACTTTTAATCTAATTATATAAAGTTATTTCATTAATGAGAGAAACCCACCAAAAAGTTTCCACGTGACCATGACTGTGCAGACCAGCATCATGTGACAATGTCACACTTATTAACACATCCCAAGCATTCTAAGGAAAAAAATATGACAGGGCTAGTTAGTATTTCAGGTGGGGGTCAAAACCAACATGAGGCTGTCAGAATACAAATCTAATAGGAAACTCTGTAAAACACCACAATGGAAATGAATGCACACACAAAAGAGCAGGTACTTATGAGGAACATAGCGTCTGTAACTTAATATTGCATGTATCTCAGCTGCACTGCCATAGACAAAACACCTAAATGTGTTATCTCTAGAGAGAGAAAAGAAAAACGTCCTGTGCATAAAGAGCGCTGTTTTCAAGTGTCTGACTATGCAGATTGCCCCCTCTTGTTTGTTTTGATCAGTAAATGAGTGTGCCATTTAGATCTTTATCATGAATGAGAATTCGAGGCTCACAGCTGTACTGTGCCTGAAGAGGTGTGTGTTACTTTTGGGGAATTTATGCACAGACACTCATGTTGTTGATTTCATGGTTTTTGCTATCTCTTAGTTAACAAATGTAGTTAACAGAACAATGTTATGGTTGAAAGGAATGAGAGAGAAACACTTGAGGGTGGTTATGACATATCTCTGTGCTTGGCTGTCCTTATTTGCACCTATATGGGGGAAAAAATCCAAAGATTGTGACCAATACACTGTCAAAGTTTGAGAGCATATGAATTAAATATGCTTGCATTTATCTGTAAATATGTTTAACCCTTGTTGTGTTCTGGTCATTTTGAAAATTGCTATTTAATGTTATTGCATTGGACTGACTTTGATCACACAGAGTATAACGTAATAATTTTTGTACTTTTTTCCCAACCATGTTAATGACTGACCTACAAAAAAAAAAATAATAATAATGTTTTGTTATGCGGTTATTGCCAAATATTAAATTCAATCTTTTTATCAACTTGTTGATACTATCAACTATATTTCTTTTTGGAACTGACTGATTTTCAAAGAATTTTCAACAGCATAAGGGTCAAATATGTACAAATACTGTTCACACAATTTAAATGCCATGGAAATGGAATTAAACATAATTTTAAAACAAAGAAAAGACATAAAAAATAAGATCAGATTTCATGTAATTATTATTATATTTGAATTAGAAATTAAATAATTACAATTTTATTTAGTTAAATTACTAAATTATTATTCTAACATAATTATAATTCTTCTAATATAATGTAATATATTATAATATATTACAATATAATTAATATAATATAATTAATATAATATAATAAATAATTATATTATTATATTAATAATATTATATTAATAATTCTAATATAATAAATACGCTATAATGGTCTCAGACAAATACACACACCCATATATATATATATATATATATATATATATATATTAATACATTATTATTGTAATACAATTTTTAATGTATAAAAGTCAATTAGAGATACGCTATAATGGTTTTAAAGCAATGGTCTCATACACACACACACACATATATACATATAAATATATAAATACATTTTAACTAGTGGACTCAAACTATGGATCCTGCTATATATCTGTAAACTCTTGCCACCCTGAAGCAGAATCATCTTAAACAAACAATCAGTATTAAATGTGTTTAAATGTTGACTACCATGATAAAACAGCAGTGAAATGACTGGAAATGACCAATTACCATCACCCGAAAAAATTACATCAGAAAGAGATGACAGTTAATAGAGAAAACCATGTGCTAAGAAAAAAAATTGGGGGGCAGAGAGAAGGAGAGAGGGAAAGATTCCGAAATGGAAGCTGAATCTGAGCAGAGGTCAAACTCTGGAGGTTAATACCTGCTGTTGAACACGGTGGCGAGCCTGCGCTGAGCTCATCTCACTAATGAAACAGAAACACATCCTCTCCTCAGCTCAAACGCCAATCGCTGCCAGCTAAAAAAGCAGCCCATTCATGCCTCCTGGCAGTCTGTGTTTAAGTATGTGTGCGTGTGTATGTGTGTATAAGGGGAATGTTACCTTCCCTAGTGCAGTTTGATTAATGAAGAGAACAATAGTGCTCTTGTGGATGGCTCAGTCAGCCCCACTTGGTTCTGGTCCAGTGAGTCAGAGGGTACTCCATACTCCGGCCTTAAACTCATCCACGTCTATCCATCTGTCCATCCGTCTTCCTATCTGCTTTCTCCCTCAGTATCTATGCTCATCCCGGTCTCTCTTCTTATTCAATTCAGCCCCTTCCTGCTCTTTCAGGATATACAGTATATCACATCTGTGTGTGTGCTGATAAGCATTGGAAACTGATGTAGAGTTTCAGTCCTAATGGACATTCTCTGTCAAAGAGCAGGAAAATACCACTGCCAAAGACGGCAGGACATTTTATACATTTATGGGTGTTTCTTCAACTATGGCCACTTTTGGCCCTTTGGATTATATACAATACTTTTTTGAAAATTCCCACCAGATGATGCATTGTGTTTATGCAGCAAAGACTAATTTAACAGATAGCATTTTATGTATCCCGAATGTACCCAATGAAATAATATTTTCACACTTTTTGCACAGTTTGACAAAATTACATCTTAACTGGCACAATAAAAATGATGCCCAATCAAAATATTCTGCTTATAAGTGATATTTACTTTTTTGACACTGACATCTGAATAAAAGTTATTGGTGCACATAAAATTACACCACAAATGAGGGACAGTTGTTTTTTTGGTGTATAAAAATGTATAAAAATACATTTTATACACACACACACACACACACACACACGTCTGGTTCGCTATCTTTGTGGGGACTCTCCATAGACATAATGGTTTTTATACTGTACAGACTGTATATTCTATCCCCTTACACTAACCCTACCCCTAAACCTTCCCATCACAGAAAACTTTCTGCATTTTTACATTTTCAACTCATTCTGTATGATTTATAAGCTTGTTTCCTCATGGGGAACTCAATTTAGGTCCCCGCGGTGACACGAGTCCCCATGAGCCTGTGTGCATTCAGGTTGAAGTCCCCACCGGGATAGAAAAAACATGAACACACACACACACACACACAGGTTTAAGTATATTTCACTTCTTGTTTAGATTGTCATAGTCTTATTTTTATTTGTAATATTTCATACTTTTTAAGATGTTTTTTTTTTCCATCACTGAAACTTGGAAGCAATAATAAAAAGAAAAACATGCATTCCAGAACATGTCATTTCCAAATGCAACAAAATACTGTATTGTTTTGATTTCTACAGTTTGCTATCATGAACATGATGCATGTTTCTCTACAATGCTTTTTTTCCTTCTACTATACAGGTGTATCCTTTTGCTCTTCAATTCATCATGTGACAGCCAGCAATTACTCCATTTGGATGAGGATATAAGAATCTCCATTCTTACAGTCTGACAGCTTAATTCTTGCCCCGTCAAAACCGATGCCTCACAATTAATTACTCATATTTTCCCAACTCTCACAGTCAGAGACCCCCTTTGAACCCCCCTCCCTCTATCTGTTGCCTAATTGTATCAAAACACCCCTTCAAATCGAACCACCTGCGAGTAGTTTACAAGGCCGACTCTTGTGCTCATTTTACTTGCAAATCAAGAACGTTTTGGAGAAAAACACGGATGGGAAAAAAAAGAGGGGTGATTGAGGGTCAGTGATATTCCAGACAGCCTTTGCTTGATGGCTCATCACCCAGCTATGTGACACTTGCAAAACATTGGAGAATTTCCACCTTGTTTGCACTATGGAAACGGAGTGCGAGAGACCCTAATGAGGACATATGGGCGAAAACCGGCCGGAATGACGCTGTGGGCCTGTTTTGAGAAGTACTGCGCGATTATCTGCCATGTTCCCGTGTTTATAAAATAAACCTTGGCATGTTTGCAAGCACGCCGCTAAGAGGGGATTGTGAGAGCCTGGGGTTGTTGGCCGTGGCTGGGAACTGAACGATCATTCTTCATGTCAACACCACAATCATTTAGAAAGTTTGCCACAAAGGCCGAAAAATAAATGAAGCATTGTGAGGTCGTATTGGCTCTCCAGGATAATTACAGTGTCAAAGGAAGAGGGTAAAACATCTGTGCTGACTCATATTCAGCAATGCTTTATTTCTGCACCAAAAATTCACTCTGCATGATTTGGCATCGCTGTTTATCATTATAGCCGTGGTGACCTCTTGACGTCCGGGATTACTAGGAGATGGGTTTTCAGTCCACGGTTTGTTGTCAAGTGGTGTCAAATCAGCAGAGTATTTGACTGTAATATAAACGGTCTAGCATACAGAGGGAAGGGAGGGAGGAAGAAAATGAGAAAGTCTCTCGACAGCGGAGAAAGAGGCGGACGTGAATGACTCGAGCTAATTCATTTCTTAAACATCACTGTAATCCTCACTGGTAGCAGTTTTATAGTGGGGTAAATGATTGTTTATCTCAGATTAATTTGATTAAAGAGCTTTTAAGTCTCTTCTGTGGAGCGCCCATGGAGCTTTTCTTTGTAAGCAGCGGAAAGCAGCAGTGCATCTTCCCAGCCAGTCATTTTCTGTAGATTAGAGGATTGTAATTAATTGGCCAATTGGCTAATTGTCCTGTTTCTTAATGAGGGACCACCGAGAGACTGATGTCTCCTCTTGCACAGTGACCTTTTTCACGCCGGAGACACTGCCAATTTTATTCTGCCAGTATATTCAGTCCAATGCTCAGCTATGCTGTAGGCTAAAGAATATCCAAACATAAAACGTCCCAAAGAATTATTCTATTGAAAAAAATAGAATAAAGGCTGAAGGTTCAAAAAATGGGAATAATGGGAAAAAATACGGCTGGGAAATCGTATCACCTGTTGTTAGCGGCTAGCAGAGAGGATTAGAGTGAAATTACACTAAGTACCTTGACACCTCTAATGCAGGCAGAGAAATTAGAGTTTTCACATGAGACTGACTGTTAAAGCTTTACAAAGATTTGAGACGTACTGAGATGCAATAAAAGTGAAGTGACATTCACACTGGGAGAAGCCGGTTTGATTTTAGTCACCTGTAAAACGGACGTGGCAGGTGTAAAAAGGGATTGGGTCCCTTTTGATCAACTGATCTTATATCATTATGCTTGCAGCTTTCCAAAGTAATATGTTCCGTCCCATCGAGAGAGATTACACTGCTTGCTTTGTGATGAATTGCACGGGACCATCATCACTCTAAAAAATTAATTACAAGAATGAATGAAAATATTTTTTTTATGCTAATCTAGTTCAAAATGTTAAATATGTGTAGTATTCATGTTGGTTTCATACATAAAAAAAAATTATATATATTTATAATTAAATATATATATTTTCATGCAAATGTATTCAAAGATTTTAATATATATATATATATATATATATATATATATATATATATATATATTCTGTTTGAATCACGAATAGGAGGATCTTAGATTTGCTCCATTTCTTCAAAAGATTTTTTTTAAAAAATGTTTTACTGGCCTTGACAAAGGCATGTATTCAAATATTTTAATAGAAAAAACAAGCCTCACAACACTGACCCATAATCAGTGCACAGAGAGGGGAAAAAGTCCTTGAGAACATCTCGACAACACTGTTTGAATCACCTCTATACAAACACTGCATTATTGTATAACCTCCTTTGAAATTCCATAACAAACAATGAGAAACAAGTGCCACAATACAGTCATAATGCAAAACTGTGAGGCATGGAAACTATTTTCTTGATGTTAACTGTCTTTGTTGACAGTTAAAGCTACAGTGTTACAAACTGTGCTATTATAACACTGAGGTCATATCATAATATATCAAATACAGACTAGTCTAGTCACAGTCATCCTGTCCTTCTTTCTATATGTGCCAATTTGGCATGATCAGACTTCTGAATGTGCCCTCTGTTAGCATTGACACAAGAAAACTAGCAGGCCAGGCATTTTCTGACTAGTTAACAGCATACCAAACAAAGAAAAACAAACAAACAAACTGGTGCCTGGTTGCCAACCCACCTGAGGCTCAATATAGACATCTGCTGTTCATAAACATCACACTAAAATTCACTTAAAAAAACACCCCTTCAAAATTCACAAATTCATCAAGAATCCTAGTATTTACAAAATCAAAACACAGAGGCGCTAGCTGCTTGAATGACACCTCAATCTTCCATTTTGTGAATGTTTTCATCTCATCCTACATGCTTTTGTGTACTGAAATATGGGGAAAAATACAACACCTCTCATGTTTTGGTGTCCATCCATTTGGTTTCCATGTTCCCTGTGCTTAATCAAGAAAATAACAGGGAGAAATATTGGTGTTGGAGGGTGTTGATCAGGTGACTTAATCTAGCCAATGAGAGGAGTTTCAATTTATATTGAAATGATCACAATTTCATTTCATTTTCAGAGGATCTGGAAACATTCAAAAAACAACGCTTTATAAAAAAGGTGAAGTAAAAAAGGCCTTGCAATGATACGTCATCTACGATTAATATATCATAATAGAAATTAGAGTTATAGAAAGACAAAGTTTTGTATTTTTTTTTTTTATATAATTATTTACTTTTATAACAACAGATCGTCTCGGTTACGTATGTAACCCTCGTTCCCTGAAGGAGGGAACGGAGACATACGTCGGACGTCACCGACGAATTGGGATCACTTCTGAGAGCCCCTATCAGCTTCGAGTGTATAGAGAACGGGCCAATGGCCATTGGCGTGCGAGATTTGCATCTCGCGCTCTGCCCCGCAGCGCGGGTATAAATAAGGAAGCGGATGCAGCGCACATTTGTTTTTCACTGAGGAGCCGAACTAGTGATTCGGCCATGCAGTGATGGTACAGCAACCGTGGCGACGGGACGTACGTCTCCGTTTCCTTCTTCAGGGAACGAGGGTTATTTATGTAACCGAGACGTTCCCTTTCAGTTGTTCACGTTCGACGTATGTTGGACGTCACCGACGAGTTGGGACCCCTATGGAAAACGCCACGGCTGTTGCCACTTCCAGCGCCCCGCGTAAGCCCCTCAGACCCCCGTGTGTTTGGGGCAGGAACTCACGCAGGGAGAGTCACTGCTGCTGTCCCGCAAGACCCACTCAGCAGAGTATTGGATAACGCTGGGAAAGCGTGCCCCGAGGGGACGCTGTGGAGACCACATCCTACCTGACATACATCAAAACATATGGCACCTAGCTCAGCAGGGGGTGCAGCACTGGGGTGCGCTTACGCTACTGGGCCTGGCGTCAGATGCGCCGCCACATCTGACAGCTGTATGGTGGTGGAGGACTCAACAGGGTTCGCCTGCTGGGGAACTTACTGGAGCAATAAAGCGCACTTATCCGGTCCATGAGGAGGGGAATGGCGCAGCAAGCCAACACTAGAACGGGCACTTACTGTTACTGGCTGGTTGAAGTGAGCACACGGGAAGAAACTGGCTCTACACGGAGGCTATAGAATCTAGCGAACGTGTTAGGTGTCGCCCAGCCTGCAGCTCTACATATATCTGTCAGCGAGGCGCCAGCCTGCTTGGAGACAGCCTTTCCCTTCTGCTGGCCTCCGTAACAGATGAAGAGCTGTTCTGAGGTCCTGAAGCTTTGCGTTCTGTCCACGTATACCCGCAAAGCGCGGACGGGACAGAGAAAAGCCAGGGCTGGGTCTGCCTCCTCCAAGGGCAGCGCTTGCAGGTTCACCACCTGGTCCCGGAAGGGAGTGGTGGGAACCTTGGGCACATATCCAGGCCGGGGTCTCAGAATTACGTGAGAGTTAGCCGGCCCGAATTCTAGGCACGATTCGTCTACTGAAAATGCCTGCAGGTCCCCTACCCTCTTAACGGAAGCCAATGCAGTCAGGAGCACTGTCTTCCAAGACAAGATTTTCAACTCTGCTGACTGCAATGGTTCAAAGGGTGCTCTCTGCAGTGCGGTTAGCACCAGAGACAAGTCCCAAGAGGGTATAGAGTGAGAGCAAGACAGATTTAGTATCGTCGCTCCCCTCAGGAACCTGACGATCAGATCGTGGTTCCCCAAAGACTTACCATCAACTACATCATGATGTGCGGCGATAGCGGCAACATACACTTTGAGGGTGGAGGGAGACAGCCTTCGCTCCAACCCATCTTGCAGGAAGGAAAGCACAGAACTGATCAAACATCTTCGGGGGTCTTCTCGTCGAAAAGAGCACCACTCGACGAACAGGTTCCACTTGAAAGCATAGAGGCGCCTCGTAGAGGGCTCTTGCCGCAGTGATGGTGTCTACCACAGTTTGTGGTAGATTACCTAGAACCTCCGTGTCCCGTCCAGGGACCAGACATGGAGTTTTCAGAGGTCTGGACGCGGGTGCCATAGGGTGCCCCATCTCTGAGTCAGAAGGTCCTTCCTCAGAGGAATGGGCCAAGGAGGTGCTGTCACGAGGAGCACTAGTTCCGGGAACCAGGTCCAGTTGGGCCAGTACGGCGCAACTAACAAGACCTGCTCCTTGTCCTCCCTGACTTTGCACAGTGTCTGTGCTAGAAGGCTCACTGGGGGAAACGCATACTTGCGTAGGCCCCGGGGCCAGCTGTGTGCCAGCGTATCCGTGCCGAGGGTCCCCTCGGTCAGGGAGTAAAACAACTGGCAGTGTGACGTGTCCGGGGCGGCAAACTGATCTACCTGTGTGGTCCCGAAGCGTCTCCAGATCAGCTGGACCACCTGGGGATGGACTCTCCCAGGACACTCTCCCGGGAGCACTTTCTGTTGTGAGAGCTCATCGGCTGCACGATTGAGCAGGCCCGAAATGTGAATGGCGCGAAGCGACCTCAGATGCTTCTGACTCCAGAGGAGGAGATGGCGGGGCGAGTTGTGAAATGTGAAGGGAGCGTAGACCACCCTGTTTGTTGATGTACGCAACGGTCGCAGTGCTGTCCCTTGAGGCGGCCCAGCGCAAGACGTACTGCTAACAGCTTGAGGCAGTTGATGTGCCATTGCAGTTGAGGCCCCGTCCACAGACCTGAAACTGCAAGCCCGTTGTACGTGGCCCCCCAGCCGGTGGCAGAGGCATCCGTGGAGACCACAGCATGCCTGGACACTTGTTCTAGGGGGACACCTGCCCATAGAAATGAAGGGTCCGCCCACGGGCTGAAAGTTTGACAGCAATTCAGTGTTATAGTTACACGGAATGAATCGCTCTGCCAAGCCCATCTCGGGACTCGGTCGTGTAGCCAGTGTTAAAGCGGCCTCATATGAAGCAATCCGAGCGGTGTTACTGCGGCTGCGGATGCTATATCCCCCAGGAGCCTCTGAAAATGTTTCAGTGGGACCGCTGTTCTGCGTTTGAACGAATTCAAGCAGTTCAACACCGACTGGACGCGCTCCTCTGTTGCCAGCTCCATACCAAGAAAAGAGAGGCTGCTGCTGGGCTTTAGCGGGAGTGGGGGCGGCGGCAGGTGGATGCCCTCGGCGACCAGCAGGTGGAGGAACTGCAGCCCGCAGGTGTGCGCGTACGTCGAACATGACCGACTGAAAGGGAACTGTATCCTTCATGGAGGTGACTTTGCATTCAAAATTCAATAAATATATACATGTTTTTACACTACCAAAAGTTTGGGGCCAGTAAGATTTTTTAAATACATATATTAAGCAAGGATGCATTAAAGGGTTCCCACAAAAATATTTAAGCAGCACAACTCTTTTCACCTTTGACACTAATAAGAAATAATTCCTGAGCACCAAAATCAGCCTAGAATGGTTTCTGAAGGATCATGTGACACTAAAGACTGGAGTAATGATGCTGAAAATTCAGCTTTGCCATCACAGGAATAAATTACGTTTGAAAATACATTAAAATAGAAGACAGTTATTTCAAATTGTAATAATGTTTTACAATACTACCATTTTTGTTTTTGTTTTTTGCCTCAGTGATCATAAGATACATCTTTCAAAAACATTACAAAAACTTACAGACACTAAACTTTTAAACGATTGTTAAAAAAAAATTATTATATAATAATTTTCACAACACATTTTCTAAAACCTTGAATGAAAGCCTGAAATGTATTTGAGTGAACTGGAAATTCCTTTGGAAGGAAAATGACTAATATTCTTAATATTCTCTTCACTGAACATCTTTCTGCTGAAATTTTATTAACCACAGAGCAGCTTTCCCTAATGTGCATCTACATCCATCCACTTCAATTATTCGCCATGTGTTCAATTATCAGAAACAGCATAGAGGAGGAAGATGCGCATTTAAAAACCACAAAAAGTGTCAGCAAGGTGCCGGAAGAATGAACATTTATGACGGTGAAGAAAACAGAGAGAAAGTGTGCGAGAGAGCAAAATAGAAAATAGAAAAAGGCAGGCTGCAACTTGCCCCACATTTACAAAGTGGATTATCATGGTTTAGGATGGTGATTTGAGTCTCTGGGAGTTGACACATCACAGATGTTGCTTTTGAAGAGACCTGTTAAGGCATGGTGGGAAGCCACTCAGCCTCCCAGCTTCCATCGCCTCCCTCCGCCCAAATTGCTGTGATTTTGGGCCGTGTTTAGGTGTAAACACCATTACATTTTGTCAGTTTGTGATACTGTTTGTCTGGCCTGCAAAATGACAAGCTCTTACACGGGAACCAGTAAAAAATGGTGAAAACTCTCTGCTCCTGAAATCCCGCCACCCCTCTGACACATTAGAATTTATGAGCTGGTAATTCCCGCCGGAGTAATTTGGCTGGTACAGGGTCTAGCGGTGCTCTGACCGGGCTTTTATGTTAGAGGAAAGGCAGGCAGACAACTGACTGATTGACTGTATTACTCCATGTTTAGCAGCATATTTGAGAGTAAAAGTGCTCAGGAGAGCAAGAGAGAAACCTGCTCCCCTGCGGGCCTGAGGTTGTGTCGTATCAGCTTAAACCAGAAAATCTGGTACCGCCAGATGGGTAGACTATATGAACAATGTAAAGACTGACTAATGAGGCATTTATAGATCAACATATACACTGACTCATGCAAGTCATCCTTAACAAACATCCGAAAGTTCAATTTGTCAAGCATTTCAACAGATCTGAACAAGTGCTTTTGTTGGTAATTATGACAGGAGTTATGCAACCAACCACTTCTCATAAAAACAAATATTTTAAGATGGGAAAAGTTAATGCTATAAGTAATGCAGACAGGCCCAAATAGCATTTTAACTGACTTTATTCACATTTTTTTTTACATTTTTTTTTAAAAATCACTATGCTGAAAATCACATAATAAAATGTATATTTATAAGATACTTATAAAAAAATCACAAAATATTCAAGTCAGAATAGCTTAGGGGACACTGAGAGTAGGCCTAATGGTAGTCCTCACAAGCATAAAATATTTTCCTCGTGAAGCCATTTTATTATTAAGTTACTATTCACTTTTTCCCCTTTTGTTCATGTTTATAGAAATTCACTGGTGTAAAAGAGTAGGAGAGAGTATATGTAATCTATTCAGTTATATCTTGCCTCTCCGAAGGTACAGCACATATATGATATGGCAAGGTTTAAAGGGATAGTTCCCCAAAAATGAAAATTCTGTCATCATTTACTCCCCCTCAAGTTGTTCCAAACCTGTATGAATTTCTTTCTTCTGCTGAACACAAAAGAAGATATTTTGAAGAATGTCAGTAACCAAACAGTTGATGTACCCCACTGACTTCCATAAAAAAAATGTTTTCATACTATGGAAGTCAATGGGGCCCATCGACTGTTTAGTTACCCATATTCTTCAAAATATCCTCCTTTGTGTTCAGCAGAAGAAAGAAATTCATACAGGTTTGCAACCCAGAATTTTCATTTTTGGGTGAGCTATCCCTTTAAGGCAGGGATTCCCAAACTTTTCAGCTGAACCCCATTGATTTGATATTTACTTGTAGTACCCCCTTAATATTTAATTATTTTAACATCCTCTGATGTTGGCTAATGGTCACATGATGTATTGTTTCATTTTCATCAACTCACAAAACACCAGCAGTTCCCTCAAAAACCACCAGGGGTTCACAAACCCCAGTTTGGGAAACCTTGGTTAAAGGAAGTAAATTCTTTGCAAAGAGACATAACTAGTCCTTCTGAAACCTACATCAACTACAACATGCTCAAGAAAAAAAGCTTTAAAAAATCTAATGTTTTTTTTTTTTTTTGCCAGTGCAATTTATCTGATGGATTATCAAGCAGTCTAATGTAATGTAGTGGCTAGTAAAATAAATAATTTTGTACAATATTTTATATGATTTTTATAATATTATACATAATAATACACATTATATATATATATATATATATATATATATATATATATATATATATATATATATATATATATATAATAAATGATTTATACGTTACTCATCTTACTTATGATTTATATGTTACTCATGTTACTTAAATTTGTTCAACCCAGTAATATTGTTTAGGATAAACTAAAGCAATGTGCCAAAGGTCAGGGCTGAAGCCATAGAGATGCTTTTTGCATAACAATCTGTGCATTTTAATGAAAGTTCCATAAATCTCTTGTTATATGAAGTCAATCCTTATTGCAGTTCTCTAAAAAAAATTGCCCACTTGCACTGATCTGTTTTGTAAACTTCATCAGTTACCTTTTAATTTCTCTTTGCTTTCTCTTAGCTTTGGCTCAGGTCCTTTCACCTCCTTTTCTTTTAATTGTCCTGTTCATGTCTGATTTCCCCTCATCCTGCACCTCAGGGTGTCATCTGGCCTTTGTTCACCTGATCCAGGACACGTGGCACCAATCAAGAACACAATGGAACACACAATAGGGCCTGATGGGGGCCATCCTAGAGCTGAGAGGCTCATTTGACACCTTGCCGCGTGCAGGTTTCCCCTATAAACCAAGTGCTTTGCCAGATTAACTTACTGTTCTTTCCTAAAGCTTCAGAGCAGGGTGGAAGCCCCAGTGGAAGCTAACCTTGACATCTGGCTTATGTTAGGTCAGGTTCAGACAGAGCTTGAGCCATAAGGAGCGGTCGACAGCCACCTATGCCTGTCATAGCTCATCCATGTGTTGAATTTCACTTGTCGAACATCTTGTCACAGAAATTGCTGCGGGTGTTTCTCTCTGAATGGACGTGTGCCGTGTGTCACCGATCCTGCGCCATGACGCCCATCCATTTTTAACACCAGCACAGATGAACTGTGGGTGGCCTCCACCTGCACGCGTGTTCCCGCAAACACACGCGCCGTCCGGTGAGCTCGAACCACGGCTGTCCGTCGCTATCATGTATCATATAAAACCCTGTCCTTTGGGCTTCAGAGTGACGCATGCCACGTCCACTGGACACTAGACAAAATGAAACAGTATCTCGCAATGAATGTGTTGAAGTTATTGTTCCAATTAGAGCAGATGAAGATGAGATGTAAACCTACGCCATGACATACACGGCGTTAGTCATTGCTAATTCATGAAAAGTGAGCAAAAAAAGATGCTCCTCATGTATTTTTTAGGGTTATGTCGCATATTGTGGGCCGATATCAAAATACGATATACACTTGACTTGACCAAAAGATCATCGCATTTCTGATTCAAAGGGGAAAACATTATGCTGTAATGAATGTAACTACTGGCTTTTAGATGTCCTTCAAAAAGGTTAATTAATATATTACCAGTCTAAAATGATCCACAGTGCACCTCATTGAACATTACACCTTCCACCATCTGTGTCTAATGCTGCATAATCATTAACTTTAGTGGTACAAAGTGGAACATTTACAATGACCCCAGGAAGTATTTGGACACTTAATTCACATTTAAACATGTACAAATGTACATTATATAATACATGCTCATTGTTTTCCAGCATGCCATGTGGAATGAATATATATACTGTAATAACATAGTAACACACACATACATTATATATATATATATATATACAGTGGGGAGAACAAGTATTTGATACACTGCCGATTTTGCAGGTTTGCCCACTTACAAAGCATGTAGAAGTCTGTAACTTTTATCATAGGTACACTTCAACTGTGAGTGACTGAATCTAAAACAAAAATCCAGAAAATCACATTGTATGATTCTTAAGTAATTAATTTGCATTTTATTGCATGACATAAGTATTTGATACATTAGAAAAGCAGAACTTAATATTTGGTACAGAAACCTTTGTTTGCAATTACAGAGATCATACGTTTCCTGTAGTTCTTGACCAGGTTTGCACACACTGCAGCAGGGATTTTGGCCCACTCCTCCATACAGACCTTCTCCAGATCCTTCAGGTTTCGGGGCTGTCGCTGGGCAATACGGACTTTCAGCTCCCTCCAAAGATTTTCTACTGGGTTCAGGTCTGGAGACTGGCTAGGCCATTCCAGGACCTTGAGATGCTTCTTACAGAGCCACTCCTTAGTTGCCCTGGCTGTGTGTCTCGGGTCGTTGTCATGCTGGAAGACCCAGCCACGACCCATCTTCAATGCTCTTACTGAGGGAAGGTGGTTGTTCTCGCGATACATGGCCCCATCCATCCTCCCCTCAATACGGTGCAGTCGTCCTGTCCCCTTTGCAGAAAAGCATCTCCAAAGAATGATGTTTCCACCTCCATGCTTCATGGTTGGGATGGTGTTCTTGGGGTTGTACTCATCCTTCTTCTTCCTCCAAACACGGCGAGTGGAGTTTAGACCAAAAAGCTCTATTTTTGTCTCATCAGACCACATGACCTTCTCCCATTCCTCCTCTGGATCATCCAGATGGTCATTGGCAAACTTCAGACGGGCCTGGACATGCGCTGGCTTGAGCAGGGGGACCTTGCGTGCGCTGCAGGATTTTAATCCATGACGGCGTAGTGTGTTACTAATGGTTTTCTTTGAGACTGTGGTCCCAGCTCTCTTCAGGTCATTGACCAGGTCCTGCCGTGTAGTTCTGGGCTGATCCCTCACCTTCCTCATGATCGTTGATGCCCCACGAGGTGAGATCTTGCATGGTGCCCCAGACCGAGGGAGATTGACCGTCATCTTGATCTTCTTCCATTTTCTAATAATTGCGCCAACAGTTGTTGCCTTCTCACCAAGCTGCTTGCCTATTGTCCTGTAGCCCATCCCAGCCTTGTGCAGGTCTACAATTTTATCCCTGATGTCCTTACACAGCTCTCTGGTCTTGGCCATTGTGGAGAGGTTGGAATCTGTTTGATTGAGTGTGTGGACAGGTGTCTTTTATACAGGTAACGAGTTCAAACAGGTGCAGTTAATACAGGTAATGAGTGGAGAACAGGAGGGCTTCTTAAAGAAAAACTAACAGGTTTGTGAGAGCCGGAATTCTTACTGGTTGGTAGGTGATCAAATACTTATCTCATGCAATAAAATGCAAATTATTTAAAAATCATACAATGTGATTTTCTGGATTTTTGTTTTAGATTCCGTCTCTCACAGTTGAAGAGTACCTATGATAAAAATGACAGACCTCTACATGCTTTGTAAGTAGGAAAACCTGCAAAATCTTGTTCTCCCCACTGTACATTTTCCTAATTTTTTTTAAGGAAACATGAGCAGTTTTGAGGCTTGAATTGAGGAACCGATTAAGCTGATAACATTAAGGAAAAAAAGGCTACCTATTTATTTTAAGATAATTAGTTTAATTATGCGGTTTTATTTAGAGACACCATTGCTAGCATGCTTTGCATATGGCTGGAAATGGAGAGTAAATATTGAAATTAAGTGTTATTTTATGTGTTTTTGAGTGAAGGGAAACATCTGTTAATGTTTAATGATCAGTTATGTTTGATAGTTGAAGTTTTGATCGTTACCATTGCGCAGAAGAGTAGAGCTTATGGTTAGGTTGTGGATAACTGCTTGTAATAATATGAAGCATGTTGCTTTGTTCAGTGAGCATTACCATTGCTAATTCCAGTGCAGTAACAAGTTTGTTTCTACTTGCGCTGTGCTAGCAGCATACAGTCTTTTAATTGTACAACATAACTCAAAGTCAAATATAAACAGGTCATTTCCATTCACTCTATATCACACGCTTTTGAGAGTCAACTTAAAATAAAAAAGCACATTTCACTAAAAATATTACATTCATTGTGTCATAGACTAAATAATTTAGGAGATTTTACATGATTTATTCAGGTAGATTCCATTAAAGAAATCAAGCCTTAAAAACTAATTAAAAATATCATGTGTAATATTGTTACCATTTTTTTTAAGTAAATAGCACATAACATTTTTTTTTTTACAGTGAATTAATAGTAAAATTCCATCATATTGAATTGAATAATCCTTATGTAAAAATATGTAAGGATTATTCAATTTAATTTGATGGAATTTCACTATTAATTTTAAATGAGTAAATCTTGAAAAAAGGCTTACTTTTTTTGAGTGTATAATTTAATGGTTTACTATCCACCTGTAAACCTTATAAATAAAACTAAACAGCTAGTAAACAAAAAGCTCTCTGAATACTTTTAAAGCATCTGTCTAGCACAGCGCATTGTTTCAAGCTTCCTAAAACGTCTTATTGAATGAACTACTGGAAATCCTTGCTTTGAGAAGAGTTCTATTTCAATGTTGAATTCTGTTCATCTACATCTCATTGCGTCTGAAAAAGCTCCATTTTCATCCAAATCTGAGTATCTCTGTGGAGGCCCCTAGGCTGATTGTAAAGGGGCCGGTCTTGTGAATGAAGAGCAATGATACCGCTCCTCAGAAGGAGGCGATGGTAAACAGCTTGAGTGGCACTTGTACATGCAGCGGTTCACATACACACACTCCTGTTACTCATAAACAAATGAGGTGAGAAGTTTAACAAGCTACCTTGTCACTAAAGAGGCTATTTTATTTGTTTGGGTGGGCATGAGAATTTCCTTCCCATTAATTTCCCTGAAAGAAGCAACATCCGTGAGGCTCGCAGTGTAATGCAAATACAAAGCTAAAATCCCTCAGCTTGGAGAGATAATTGCAATTTTCATTTAATGAACATGTTGATGTGGACACCAGCGGCTCACACTATACTGGAATAAAGATACACACTCAATGCAGACTGTTGCTTTTGTGGTGAAGAACAATTGTTGCCAAATAATATTTGAGTTTTCCCAGGTTGGAATGTGAAAATATGTTGTTCTATGTATATCAAAGCAATAAAAGACACGTCATGAAGTACAGGAGATTTATTGAAATAGGCTGTACCGTCATTTTCCCCCTTTTGTATGGTAGCCACATACATAGACAATACACTCAAGCTCTCTCTTCTACACTCATTCATGCCGCATGCCAAGAATGCAAAGACAGACGTGTTACTTCTGGATGAATTATCAAAAACTACATCATCGCAAAATGTTTAACCACCCAACAGGAAAGTGTCTCGTTAAAAAAAGTCCTCACCTTGCCTATGATTTTTATGAAACCGTAAGCAAATTCCTAGGGTAAAATTCTATATTCTAAGTAGTGTTATTTACACACTGTTGGAAATTCAAGTTTTTGGAGGAGAAGAAGCATTTTAAAGGAAGGAGTGTCTGTGCAGAAAGTGGTTTACATCAATGGAAACATACATGATGTGGAATACTGAAAAACTGGTAACTTATTAGATATGATTGCAGCACCAGAGATTAATGTATACAAGACACCAAATAAAAAAAAAAAAAAATAGATATTCAAATATTACTTTCTATTCTAACTTTGTGTTGATACTGTGGCTTTCATATATTTTAATTTTACGTTTGTCTTGCTACTATCCTTTATTGCGGAAAATCACAAATATAATCTTTTTTTTCCCAACTCAGATTTTTCAAGTCTCAACGAAGCTACGTAACTTCATCTAAACCAACTGTTGGGAAAAATCGCAGAAAAATAGCAGCATACAAAAACATGATCACTGTAACACATTAAGCTTTAAATAGCTATAAACATAGCTAAATAAACAACGATACATTTAAAATCAAAGATCAACAGCCATGAGAGAAGCAGAAAGTACATTTTGTGAAAACAAAAGAGGGAAAAAATAGGTAGTCTAAACATTTGGACCATTAAATCAATGAATATTACAAAAAAAAAAAAATGGTACTTATTAAAAAACAAATGTCATGTGACTAATATATTTACTTGTCTTGATAATCAACCACAGTGAAACTATGTATGTGTCAACCATTATTCTGTTAATATGAATGAAGGCAAAATGTCAGCTGGATATACTGTAAAAAAGTGATAAAAGAAGTGCTAGATAATATCTACACAGGGTGATCAACACTGTTTGTGTGATTACAGACATTGCTGATTGGTCAAAATACATTCAGAGTACCACACAGAATTGCTCTGGAGAGAGATGCATAGCAGTTCCAGTTCAACGAGACAAAACGGAGAGGAGCAGGAAAGTGCTCGGCTGATTATGATAAAAATACAACAATACGTACTGTTCATGGGAGGCAACACTTCTTAACCACCTGACAATAAGATCTACATCGTTTTGAACCTTATTTGATCGAACGCTTGAGAAGAAAATGAACGCATAGTGCATAGAAGTCCAGATCTAAAACAAAAAATTGGGGCTGGGAGGTTGAGTCAGTAAGAGCAAACTGTATTATAACTAACTTTACTCTTTAGCAAATGACTTTCCTCAACTGAAATCACATTCAATGGAACATTTTTGGCTGTTGACAAAAATAATGATGAAAAATCATTTATAAATAACGTAATTGAGCCCAGCGTACAAGATATTTGTGAAATTATAAATTACACATTTATCCATATTAAAATGTTTTTAAAAAATTAGAGAACTATACGGGGAAAAAAAACTTAACTAAAGTCCAACTTCTTGCATAAAACCTAGAAATTAAAATAGGGCATTAAACTAGGGTCTTAATGTCAGCGTAACACTGTAAGTGGCACTGAATGATTTTAACGTGAATCATTAATTCCACACATGTAAACCTCTCCAAATACATATTAAAGTGTAAGTAAAACAAAATGATTTATAGCTAGAATACAGCACTTGCTCATCGTGACCCAATATAATAGATGTGACTTCTTTTCCAAGCACAAGTAACCAGCACAGTGTTTTACCATGTTAATAAGAAAAACTACATCTGGGAAGCTTTCTGCAGAGCTATATACAGAGAGTATACACTATTGTGTTTTCAAAACATCAAAAAGGGGTATTATGGCCTAAAGAATTGCCCTGTATCAGTTTCATTCTTCACATGAAGGGCTAACATATTAAAACTGTTAATTTTACAGTTGTGTAAACTAAATCACCATCACAATCATTCTAGTTTTCTCAAATGTACATTTTTCAGTATCTGGTACAGTATTTCACTACACAGATGCTCCAGAATATCAGCCTAAGGTCCGAAAAAGATGCTCATTTACCAAGACCTACAGCCAATGTCATTTTCTCACCAGATATGTACTAAAGATGACAGAAAACAAGAAAAATCACAGTAAACACTAAGAAGTGTCCTGCATTGGAAAAGCAGTACAATGTCAGAGTACTGCCTTGAAACGATAAAGCAATCTGTAAACAACTGTTCTTTAGCTAGGTTCTGTCTACATTACTCACTATTTTGTTGCAAGAAACATGCTATACATTGTAATATATCAAACCGTCTGAAATGTTTTTATAAAGAGGCCTTTTGAACTTCAGACTTCCCAAATGAATCAGTTATTTGCTGTGGTTTGAAATTTGCATGTGCTAGACTTCCTCTGTTAAAGTTTGCTAAAAGGGGCTATATATATATATATATATATATATATATATATATAAATAATACTTCTGTGCTTGACTGACTGACTGACTTGGCTTAAGTTTAATCAAAAACCGTCAAAACTTTGGTGTAGTCAACTGTAGGCAGTCCACACGTTTTGACTGAAGATATTGAGCATCAGTACATTCTAGTTCAACTGAATGACATTCAGAATAAAGTCTTTGGAGACTGGATGCTCATTTCTACATTTCTGTTGTCACTATACATCACAGAGGCAGTTTGTTTCTTGGACTTATGTTAGTAGAGTTGCTTGTAAAGTGAACTGTGTTATTCACACACACATTTTTCTCATTGCAATCAAACTCAAAATAAATAATTAGTAGTGTACCAGTGTATTATTTCATAGACGTATGATCTGAAAAAGTACCAAAAGGTTTCATTACCACATTCTGCAACTAAAAAAACACTATCTCATTACCAATTCGTATGTATTTGTACGAGGTGGCTAATTCGTACAAATTCATACGACCCCACTCGTTCGTACGAAATCATACGAATTGGGCAACTCGTCAAATACGTGCGATTTAGCAAAAATCTGGTCGTAGTCGTAGAGTGAGGTCGTACGAGTGAGGTCGAACAAAATTCGTACGAATTGCTGTGAGATCGTGTTGAACTAACGTATCAATACGGCACCAAAAACATGCCAATAATATCAGTCTGATCACTCAGTGTAAACACCCTTAAGAGCGATAGGAGAGTTACCCTGTCAAACCCAACGTGGTCTTTTAGTAAACCAATACGCCTTGGTGCTAAAACATCCAGTAAACATTCACTTCTATATGTCCCGTGGTGCCATCAATCCAAGTGTTTCCTTGCTTCACCACATATTTGTGTAGGACAAACACGTACATCTATTGATCTGGTACAGGTTTTGCAGTGTGAATTCAGTCACAGCAAATTCAGTGAATTCAATCACAGCAAAGGCCTCACATGGATAGTCCACCCCAGTGATAATTGCAAAACACAATACTACTAAGAGTATTAAGTGCTGAATTCTGTTATACTGACTGATTTCAAAGTAAAAGTTAACTTAAACACAGTTATTTTCGGTACAAACATAACATTGGTCTCCTCGCACAAAAACGCCGCTCTAAACTATAAATGGCTGCTTGTGAATATTTTCAAAAACGGTTCCACTCACAAGTATTAGTGAACAGCTCACAGGATTCTTTAAAAAAAAAAAAAAAAAAAAAATTCTAAATAAAGTTATGGAAAAATCTAAAAAGGCTGTTTGGCATCTACACATTTAGTGCCCATCTTTCTTCACAATATATCCGGTTGTTCTTGCAAACCTAGAGTAACTGAATGACATAAAATGTGTCCGTGTGTGAACGAATACACTTGTGTTCTGTCACAACCGACATTGCAGTGTCCTTTTACAAGCAATATATATTTTGCCAGAAATCTTAAGTTACAATACACTTCTGAGATCCTTTACTTCTTCAAGATCTTCCCAGCTTTTCTCTTGGGCTCATAGGGTGTTCTCAGGATGCTGGGTGTCTCTTCCATTACCCTGACCAGCAGGTTATCAATGTAGTCCTCCAGCTCCCGAATATGAGCATCTTTCTTTCTTACCACCTCTTTCTGCTTAATGAGCTCTTGCACAACTTCCTCAAAGGAGAGATTCCTGTAGGCCGCCATACTCGTATGCAGATGTTCAGGCTCCTATGTGTGAGGAAGAATAGATATGATTGTTAAATGTACCCTGTATTAAATATAGAAAAATAAAAATAGAAAATACTCCTTGAGAATTCAAACTGTTCTCTTAAGTGTGTAAATCATTCGTGCTTCTTTTGATCTATAATTTGATCTTTTTGTTACATTTCCGACATGAAACAATATGTTCATTTAAACACTTCACATTGGTTTGTAAATGGACAAAGTAATAATTCCACATAAAGTAGTAGCTGGAGAAAGTAAACTAGGAAAAAATAAATAAACATGTTAATGTTTCCTTCAATACAGAACTCGACAAATGAGCTTTTATTAAATGAGTTGCTCTAACCGTTCAAGCCTCAGTTCTCTCAAGCAGAGTGATTATGTGCTGACATGAGAAGTGTCTGCATCTGACTTCATCATCATATTGAGGGAACAGCAATTTAGAAACATTTGCTCATCTGCTATCATGCGTCTGACAAATTCACACGTTTTGCTGTCAAGGTGAAAACAAGCACTAAATGCATTCAGCTGATAAAATCTCTCAGCGAGCTTATCCATTTCACTGTTGTCAAAATATGAGTCAATGTCTCTCAGTCATGCTTAATTACTGACGCTTAGTTAATTACAATAAAACTGCCACCCAAAATCAACATCAACACAACAGGACACAGACCTGAAATTCATCTAATTACCAAACAATCCAAAGAGCTCCAGAAATGAAGTACTACTCTGATAAGGTTATCTGGGTGTTTAAGGAAATGAAATGTAAGCCCTTAATATTTTCTAAGGCAAATTATTATAATAATATTTTAGGTCATTAAATAAGGTTCTAACAGGGACTTTAAATAACATTGCTGTGATTAGTTCAATGGTGATTAGTATGGAAGCTTGTTTCTGCCAATGAATAAAAAATTAAAAAAAGGTCATTGCAACTTTTTATCTCACAATTCTGACTTTTTTTTCTCAGAATTGCATACTATAAAGTTGCAATTGTGTGTTATAAAGTCAGAGTTGTAAGAAAAAAAGTCAGAATTGTGGGATATAAACTAAGGCGAATTGCTATTCTGACTTTTTTATTTTATTGCGAGTTTATATCTCGCAATTCTGACTTTATAACTCGCAATTTCGAGTTTATGTCTCACAACTCTGAGAAAAGTAGTCCGAATTGCGAGATATAAACTCAGTTACGAGAAAGTCAATATATTTCTCATAATTCTAACTTTTTACTCTCAATTGCAGGTTTATTTCTCGCAATTCTGAGAAAAGAAGTCTGAACTGCGAGATATAAACTCGCAATTGCGAGAAAAAAGTCTGAATATTTCTCGCAATTCTGACTTTTTTCTCACAATTGCGAGTTTATATCTCGCAATTCTGAATTTATAACTAGCAATTGCAAGTTTATTTCTTGCAATTCTGAGAAAAAAAGTTCTAATTGAGAGATTTAAACTCACAACTGTGAGAAATTTTTTTCAGAATTGTGATATAAAAAGTTGCAGTTTTTATTCTGTGGTGGAAAGAAGCTTCCATAGATTAAGGCTGCACGACGTAAGTACAGAAAAAGTTTCAAAATAATAAAATGTTTAATGAGTAGAATACAGTATAATTCTAGTTTAAATAGTCAAAACGTTTTTTTCTTCTTCACAAAATAAGTTTATGGAAGAATTTTTCACCACATTTATTCATATGCACCAAAATTGTCTCACTTGGACACTTGGCTACTAGAGTAACAAGTGAAAATTAAATTTACTTTCTCAAATTTAAAACCTCCACAAACAATATAACTCTTTTTACAGCCTTACATTTTGAAAAGTTTAATACATTTGAATATTTTACGGGTAGCCATGTGTGATAAATAATAAAACCTGTTTAAATGATCTGTGTTTATATGTATAATATTAAATGTAAGACTAATACTAAATAATCTATATTCATACATTGCACTTGTTGGGAAATAATACTTTGCAGGAACAAGCCTCAACACTTTTAACCTGAAGCCACTGAATCTGAACTACTTCTGGGTTTCAACTTGATCCACCATATCGGACAGCTGTTTATACATGTGACACTTTGATTATGATTATCCTCCTTAGATTACGCTAATGAAAACAAAACATTCCTTCTCTTTTTCTCTGAGGAAACAGCAGAACAAATTTGACTCCATAAAACTGCCATTCTAAACGAAAGCAAAATACAGTGGCCCAAAAAAGTATTTAGACACATAAATCAAAATATGTGAATGTCATTGCATTAGATAACAAAACAGAAAACCAAGTAGCATTTATTTTAAAGGAAAAGGTACACTTAAAGTACAGTTAAAAAGTCACTTGCCAAGAAAAACATTTGCTGAATGAATCTATTGTTTAAAAAATATAAGGCAAAAAGAATTTGGATGCTTTATGGTTTCTGGTTGTAGAAATATTTTCCTAGTTAATGTGATGAATTACACCTGTAGTGAGCTTGAGTGGAACTGACTTCATACATTCTCTAAAAGTCAACATAATTTCTTAACTGATACATTATTTGTTTGCTGATGCCACTTGCATGCAATAAAACATTTTTGGGTGTGCTTGTTGAGTTGAGTGTTTGGTAATGCTGGTCAACACAATCTAAACAACACTTTCAGCGAACACTGAATCAAAGGAAAAATTTAGAGAAAGAGATGCTGCATGAATTGCAAAACCACCAGGGCACAAGCTAGCGGGGGCAGGAAAAGAGCCCAGGAAATGACCATGAACTGGCAAGCAGCTGATGAGCAGATTTAGGCAATCAGGAGTGTGGGAGAGATAAGACTTCCACTTGGCATTCTTCAGTTGTCTCATTATGGGCACTAATGAGGGCCTTTGCGTTGAAAATCTAAAACTCCAAGTCCTTTGAAATGCCTCGGCCGACTCTCCCCCCACCACCCCCATTCTTTAATTAAGGCCTTAGAGTGCCAGAGACACTATTTCACGGACGCAGTGTTAACATAACCTCAAAAATGGGTGAGGAAAGCCATTTTCAGCAACGCGTCTCCAGTTTCAACATCACTTCAGCGGCTATTCTCACACAGCAGACAAGCAAACGTCGAGTTACTCTGCGCTGGACATGATGACGATCACAATCAGTATAATTATGACAAAGTGAGAGAGGGCCCCTTTCCACGTTTAACACTGACCGTGGTTTGACCTATAGTGTAAAATTAGACCAGTGACAAATTGCGTATTATTAATGATTAGATTTCCAATTATTGAGTGAGAGAACATACTGTCCAAGATGGTTCACTAACGAAATGGAAGCGCACTAATAACATCACACTACTTCAAATTACATGCAGATCAAAGACGATGACCACCCATTTCAGCTGTTAATTAGATAAACGGCCCTCCAAGCGGAGTGCCACATGTGATACTCAGTCAGAGATCAGCATCATCGACTTCCATGTATAATAGGGCTGCAATAAATGGCCAATTAAAACTTTGGGCAAGTTTTGAAAACTTGTGAGAAATGCGGTCAAGCTGTGTCTGGACAGACTGGACAGTGACAATGTGAAAATACACCCTGGAAAATAATATTCTTACATTTAGTGTGGTCACATGCAATTCAACTTTATATGTATGACAATAGTGTAAAACAAAAGAAATGCAGTGTGCAATATTTCTTTTGAATGAACTTACATGTTCTCTTGCATGTTTCATGCCATGCTTCTCGGGAGAGGTTTTGAATCTCTGAGTAAGGTCCTCATTACTAGTGGGTTTTCTCATGTTGTCACTGTTAAACAGAAAAAAAAGACAAAACTGTCAGAGAACTAATTTTACTCCAATAAATGCATCAAAGGCCCTTTTTAAAAAAAGTCCTTTATATAACGTTCTACAAGCACGTTCATAAAACACATCAAATCCTTTAGTGCAACTGCCACTTGCCAGCAAAAGTTCAATATAATTTTTGAGTTGACCTTTAGTGAAGTGATAAACAGAGGGTTAGGAAATTGTTTGACGCCACCTCACACGCAAACAGCAAGTCTACTTTTCATTTCCTAACAATTGGTCACTAACCACAACAAAGGCTTTGCAAGCCAGTTACGGCTCACAGTAGGGGTGGGCGGCGGCATGACCAAAATCATATCACAGTATGAGCAATTTTATACCACAGTAACGGTGTATGTCTTAATTTCCTTATTTGTTTCAAACATTTAAAAGTTTAGGGTCAGTAAGATTTTTTCACGTGCTAATATGCTGATTTTGTGCTCAAGAAACATTTATTATTATAATACAGTTGAAAACAGTTGTTCTGTTCAATATTTTACGGAAACCATAATGCATTTGTTTTCAGGATTCTTTGATGAATATTAAAGTGCCCCTATTATGCTCTTTTGAATATTACCTTTCATGCAGTGTGTAATATAGCTGTTTATGAATGTAAACAGTATGCAAAGTTTTAAAGATCAAAGTGCATGACAAATAAAGTTATTGTCAATTAATAGATTTTGAACTGCCGAAACAGTCTCACTTACTGCATGATGCCACAATTGCATAATGCCAGCCTATGGTCATCATTGGCTGCCCGCGAACAACGTCTACTTTGACCCGCCCTCAAACACTGTAGTTGTAGCTGAGGCCTGTAAGAGCTTGGTTTGTGTTGTCGACTTTTCGAGAAAATGCTGTTTTCTGCACTATGTAAATCTACTTTGCATGCACTTCCAGAGGATGAAAACCGACACCACCATTACTGTTCTTATCACTGTGTATACAAGTGCTGAAATTCAGATATGGTAATGGCAGTTTTGTTCCCGACACACATTGTAAGCTGTAGACCAATCACAACAGACTGGGCCATCTGACCAATCAGAGCAGAATAGGCTCTCGGAAAGGAGGCGTTTAGAGAGACTGGATGCATGTACGTAAGCCTATTGTAGGAGACAAAATTAGGAACCTTTAATATAGCATTATAGGGGCACTTTATGTTTTAAAAAAATGTACTAATTTCTATAAGACAATCTAGTGACAAAGAGATTTATAAAATTATTATTACATTATATTTTATTATATTGTATTAGTGTTTCTTTAAATAATAAAATTATTATGTTTAATAATATTTTAATAAAACTACACATAGTAGATGAATAAGTCTGACATCAATGCAAAAACAGCTTCACATTATCAACCACACATCAGTTAAATTATATACACTCACCTAAAGGATTATTAGGAACACCATACTAATACTGTGTTTGACCCCCTTTCGCCTTCAGAACTGCCTTAATTCTACGTGGCATTGATTCAACAAGGTGCTGAAAGCATTCTTTAGAAATGTTGGCCCATATTGATAGGATAGCATCTTGCAGTTGATGGAGATTTGTGGGATGCACATCCAGGGCACGAAGCTCCCGTTCCACCACATCCCAAAGATGCTCTATTGGGTTGAGATCTGGTGACTGTGGGGGCCATTTTAGTACAGTGAACTCATTGTCATGTTCAAGAAACCAATTTGAAATGATTCGAGCTTTGTGACATGGTGCATTATCCTGCTGGAAGTAGCCATCAGAGGATGGGTACATGGTGGTCATAAAGGGATGGACATGGTCAGAAACAATGCTCAGGTAGGCCGTGGCATTTAAACGATGCCCAATTGGCACTAAGGGGCCTAAAGTGTGCCAAGAAAACATCCCCCACACCATTACACCACCACCACCAGCCTGCACAGTGGTAACAAGGCATGATGGATCCATGTTCTCATTCTGTTTACGCCAAATTCTGACTCTACCATCTGAATGTCTCAACAGAAATCGAGACTCATCAGACCAGGCAACATTTTTCCAGTCTTCAACTGTCCAATTTTGGTGAGCTCGTGCAAATTGTAGCCTCTTTTTCCTATTTGTAGTGGAGATGAGTGGTACCCGGTGGGGTCTTCTGCTGTTGTAGCCCATCCGCCTCAAGGTTGTGCGTGTTGTGGCTTCACAAATGCTTTGCTGCATACCTCGGTTGTAACGAGTGGTTATTTCAGTCAAAGTTGCTCTTCTATCAGCTTGAATCAGTCGGCCCATTCTCCTCTGACCTCTAGCATCAACAAGGCATTTTTGCCCACAGGACTGCCGCATACTGGATGTTTTTCCCTTTTCACACCATTCTTTGTAAACTCTAGAAATGGTTGTGCGTGAAAATCTCAGTAACTGAGCAGATTGTGAAATACTCAGACCGGCCCGTCTGGCACCAACAACCATGCCACGCTCAAAATTGCTTAAATCACCTTTCTTTCCCATTCTGACATTCAGTTTGGAGTTCAGGAGATTGTCTTGACCAGGACCACACCCCTAAATGCATTGAAGCAACTGCCATGTGATTGGTTGATTAGATAATTGCATTAATGAGAAATTGAACAGGTGTTCCTAATAATCCTTTAGGTGAGTGTATAATCCCGCAATATATAAAAATCCAACAAAGTTATCTATACTGAAAATGCCTGTCTGTGACACTTTGCAGATTATACTATAGACTGCAAATCGATGTAGATTTTTTTTTTTCTTTAAATCATAACAGGAAATTAGGAAATTCAACCGGCTGACACATTTCTTCTACCTATACCACAACCATCAAATACCATTGCAACTTGCAGGAAAATAAACTGACTTTAAGCTTACATAGGCATACTGTTATGAGTAGTGGTCCGTCCCTTTAATGATAAAATATTGTTAATGGATGGGATCCATTAAGGAGGCTGGTTGTAAAAAGTCAGTTCATGTATGAGGTTGGAAAGATTACACAGATCTTTGTACACTAAACAACATTAAGCAGGTTTGTTTAATGTCTTTTTAGCTAACCTGTGATCCCTGGAAGACCTTTGATTTAAGATGAACGTGTAATCTAAGAGGATGAGCGGCCTGGTAGACTACGGGCAGATAAACTGTTAATTGAATGGTCTATCTCTCATTCAGATCTCATTACTGTGGCTTGGTCAGGCCCCTGTAGTCTGGATTGGGCCTAATGACATCGATAAGGTCTTCCTAATGACAGACGTTCTCTGATAAACATGAAGTGCTTGACTGTCCTCACCTAACTCAACTGAGAAAAGTGGGGAATGACAAGCAGATGTAACGGAAGACAGTCCTTAGCAATTATTAATAGAATTATATAATACATAATACTATCATATATTACAGTACTATAGATAACTTACTTAACTTAAATAAATTCGATTTTTAATGGCATTTGACCGCAAATAACTATAATGAACGCTTGATAAACAAATTTAAGACAAAAACAAAATGTACCTGGATCTGTAGTGTGAGAGGAAAGGGTTGGTTTCACTTGAGGTTTCATTGGTAAAGGGGTTTGGGGATCGCAGGTCTCCAGAGCTTCCGGTCCGTGCTCCAGTGCCTGCTTTCTTTCCTTCCTTCTTCCCAGTCACTCTGCCCAGAAGACCGACCTTCTCCTTCTTCTCTTTCTTCTCTGCCCCCCACATCATCCCCTGATCTCCCTCGAAGGGATTGCGGTTGCGAGGGAGAGTGGCGAACTTCTGGGGCATGTTGTCTCCGATGTCGGAAAAGGGGTCACATGGCACGTCGCTGGTTGGGCAGCCATATCCATCGCTCTGAGAGTGTCGGTGAGATGCAGCGCCCCCTATGGATGAGAAAGACACAACGTTTTCTTTAGCATTTCTCCATAAAATGCTGCAGGGAAAGAAAACGATTTAACATTTTAGCACTTCTAGTTTTTGAGTGCATTTTGGTTAAATGCCTAAAATAAAATCTGTGGTTAACACAAGCTCAAGAAATGTTCACGTTTTATTCTACGACATAAAATACATCAGTAATTTCCCTTGTGATTTTTTTAAGCAAAAGGCAGTTGCTAACAAGTGGCTAAATGGGACATTAAACATCGTCACACTGAATACTAGGTAATCTCATCTACTTGTTAGTCCGCTTTTACAGCCTCATTGTGTTTATAATCCTTCTCTTACAAACTATTCTAACTCAAGCTTTCAGTGTAAATGTTCTTTTTTTTTTTCCAGTTCAGTCAGAAGCTTAGTGATGGTGAAGTTGAAGTCATACGACTATGCTGAAGTTCATTTATAGACTACGTTTAGCTTTTTACTTCTGGTTGTTCATTTGTGAAGAAACGTTTGAGAATCATAAACTTTTGTTGGTTACAGAGCTTATTTTCTGCAATAATCCAAAAGCCAATGGAAAAATCCTATGTGTTTTTGTTGAGGGAACCAGAGTGATGCTTACTACATCACTGCAGCACTCGATAGTAAACAATACCTATCGCTGCAAATATCACACAATAATTAAACAACTAAAAACATCTTATAAAATATAAAAGAATAAAATTGCTATGCTGAGCACTGTTCTACAGTGAACTACTTATGTCCTCACCTTTTTCCTCAATTGAGTTCATAGAGTCAAGTTTAGGCCTGAAGTGAGTTCCTATCAGATCAGACATGGAGTGAGCAGCAGAAAGTTTCTGCGTCCCAGTGAGCAGCGAGCGTTTTGGCTTGGGTTCAGGTGCAGCCTGAGGGTGCGGGTGCTGGTCTGGCAGAGAATCAGTCTCGCTCTGTCCTGAGCGTGGAAGGATGGCAGAAGATGTGTCTGAAAAGGCACCATCGTGCTTGCGACCCTTCATCTTTTCCTTGAGCTTGGAGAACGGCGATCTGGGTTTGTCTCGCATCGACAAATCGAACATGCTGGCCGTCATGTTGTTACGCATGAACTGGATGCTAACTTGAATCTTGCCCCGGTCTTTCCTCTTCTTACCTGGCCGTGAGTCTAGATTGTACCAGCTGACAAGAGAGAGACAGGAAGTATGAGGCATATAGCTAAATTTTGTCAATAAAAATGTCAGAAATACAGAAAGGCAGATATTAAGAGTTAGCAAATACATAAAAAAAGACTGACAGAGTAGATACACTTCATGTCACATTGGACTGGGCTGTGCATTATCAATAATACTCTATTTTTATCCATAAATAATGTAATGTTTGATATTTTATTTGAATTATTATTATTATATAACAATTTATTTTTAAAGAAAGATTTCCTATGAATATTCATTGTTTATACGTCAAAGCGGCAGAAAATAGTTCAAATTTTCCATCAATGTTTTTAAAATTCGGTAAATGACAGAAAACTTCGAATTTTTCATCCAAAAACTTGATTAATGAAGTTGACAAGTTAATCTAGATTTTTTTTCCCTTTCTTAGAAAACCCACTTTGAAAAGTTTGTAAATTCGAAGCATATTTAAATTCAGAGCACATAGTCGCTATATATCTACACATCTTTGGCTGTTGTGTCACGAGCATGGTTGGCCTCTTAGGTGTTATTGAAAACAGCTAGGGTGGTGCTACATGGGCCGGTAATTTGCAGATGTTCCAGTGTACTTTCACAGCTTGATAAAAACAAACAGGAGAAAACCGCACACTCTTTCACTTCTCCTTTTCTGTGAAACCCCCCTGGTGGTAAGACTCTCTTTCCAGGCTTTGCTCTGTATGTATAATTCATACAAAAACGACATGGGGGCAATGTGTTTGTCTGGCCAGAAACCCAATTTCACTTCACACAAATCCACAGCATAGTCCATTTAGTCCATTTGAAAGCCTTCCCCCTTCCTGAGAACGCATATTATAGTAGGGATAACCATAATTCCCTGGTAACTGCAAAGGTTTGGGCCACATAAAGAATGTGAAGTAATACGCCCCCATCTAGGCCATTCCCCGGCTCCTGTTTATTTAACCTCTTGCTCTTTTTTTCTGCTGGAAGTAATGTGATTGATGCTGTAACTGTGTGAAAAGGAGGTGGCATTTGCACAAATCTGGCCTTTGTTCACTGATGCTCACACCGGTATTTGGAGATTATGAAATTGACAATATTTCAGCAGAGCCGTGTAATGCTCCTGCGGTATAGGACACTTGGAGCAGGATGATTCATCTAGAAATGATCGTTGTGAACACTTAATGTAGGTACAATACTAGACAGAGACTTGGCCAGAGTGTTCAATGAGTGAATGCAATACATCATCACCATATTTCAAATGATATTAGAAATATTTGTATAGGTATCAGACAATATTGGATATATGTCGGCCGATATTGTATATTTATTGTGCATGCTCATTTTAACAATTTTTTTGATAACCTTTTGCCATCATTTAATGCTCATAAAATAATTCTCTCATTATAGACTAATAATTCTCTCTTTTTACAATTTAACAAATAATGATTATTGTGAACAAATCACGGATGTGATTTTTTTAAACAATAACAGATAAAGATTAACCGTATAATTCAATAAGTTACAAAAATTACAATAAGTAATTTTCTTATGTAAATATTATTATAATTATTATTTTACTTATTTTTATTTTATTTAATTTTTAATTATTTACTTATTTTTATTATTATTATTAGACATTTTTGAGGTGGAAAAGTTGTAATAATTCTATATTTTGTGTTGTTCCTTGATAGTATAACAAAATAGAAAAATAGAATAGATTTTTCCATCCATTTTTCATACTGTACATTATGATGTGAGATTAGGTGTGATGCCTAAACTCACTTGTAGTGTTTAAATTGACTGATTTTAGTATTTTATAATTTATTAATTAATTGGACTAATTGGAATTTTAATTTTGGACTAACATGAAAATAATTTTATTGGTTTTATATCTGTGCACCCCCATTCAAATGAAAAAGGAATAACATGAATCATGAATTTCAAAGGAGATGATTCAGCACAGTCCTTCTAAGTGCGAGCTTGCAATGATATCTATTTAAACTACTTTAATAAAACCTGATAGACTGTGTAGAATGTGATTCATTGTTTTTGTACAAACATAGTTTGGGCCCTTTTTTGACCTCGGCACTGATTAAAAAGACACTCTGTACACTCAAAAACCAGTCCTGCAGAAATGCAGCTCAACACTTCCACCCTAGACACAGTTCTTTCATGCAAACACTACTGTAAACACTCCTTCAGTATCGGAACACGGTTCCCTCTGGGGTCGTCACAGGCTGCCATCTTGCTGAGTGCTCTTCTTCCATCATGGCACAGCTAGTGAATGGTGATTATGTTTCTTTCCAAGACCATCCACACACTGGGGAGCTTGTAGATCCGAGGGAAGAGGGTTTACCTGGTCTCAGGCCCAGTGAGGGAGCTCTGATCTGGGCATGTGGAGAGCCAGCCAGCCCCTGTTCTTCACATGGGAGTCAAGGCCAAGATAAATCTTCCTCTGCCTGGAACCACAATACTCCCACTCTGCGAGGGCCGCTGGGAACCACCGTACAATCAACAAACACAGGTGTGCGATAATTAGGGTCTGTCGACTCCAATGTCGAAACGGACTCTTGTACCCTTGCGTCAGTTAGTAGGAAACCTTTGCATGAACAGAGTCGTTGGGGACTGCTAACCCTGAGAGTCCATGGGATGCAAGGTTGGTAGAGTGATTTGTGCCACGAGTGTCAAAAATGATCTCAGCAATCAGTTACAGTACATAACTCCCTCCCAAGGGTGTGCCATCATAGTATTATTGAATAAATGCAGGCACTGATTGTGACATACTGACAATAATTAAGCTTAGAAGAAGTGTTGTAACATCCAGGAGAGCAAGGACACATCAATACTAATATTCTAGCAGATACCAGTAAGCCAATAATTATGCTGCGTTCCATTAAATCGGAGGAGGCATATCATAGCTGGGAATGACATCAGACCAGAGTTAAGATGGACACATCCAGGCAAACCTTTGTTGTGCTTACTTTTTTTTTGCACAGATAATCCCGAAGTATCAAGTCCACAAATAGAGGTTTGATAGTACTGTGTGCACCACTGAGTTTATTGAGACACAGACAAACGGAAGTACTAATAAACAATATAACGGCGTCCCAATTCAGAGGCTGCATCCTTCGAAGGCCGTATTCGAAGGCCGACTGTTTCACAGCGGCATGACGAAGACTGTCCTAATTCGAAGGCTCCTTCATGCGGCCTCGAAATACGTCCTTCATTTCCCGGGCAATGAAGGATACAACAGATGGATCATTCGCAGCCTACCCTACCCCAGAATTCATTGCACGCCGGTGACAACAGGATTTTTTTTTTTTTTTAGAGAAATTGCCGGATTACACTTTTAAATGTAAAAGTGTTTTTTTCTCCATTCTGGCCCTGAAGGAGTTTTGGTTCCTTGCCACCGTCGCCTTTGGCTTTTGGCTTGCTCAGTTGGGGACACTTAAATTTCAACTATATTACTGATCTGCCCGCATTGACACTATATGATAATTGAAATGAGCTGGATGACATCACCGTTTTCACCAGAGCGGCTGTACAGCCGAATCAAATTCTGTTGCATTATTTTCCTGTTACCACTGTGAAGCTGCTTTGAAACAATTGGCATTGTAAAAAGCGCTATATAAATAAAGGTGATTTGATTTGATTTGATTTGATGTAAGCATCTAAATGATCATATGTAAAAAAAAAAAAAAAACAACTTTAAAAGTGGTTCAAATGTTGACATCTTACTAAGATTTGATTTTTTTTATAGTTTAGACTCTTTATTATAGTTTAGACTCTTTATTATATGTACAGAAATGGAACAAGGTGAACCTATTTAGACTGTTTTGTTTTTGAATATAACCAAAGTTTCTTTCAGGCAAGTCATTTCACTCAGCGGCCATCTTTGAAATGCCTCTTGGGCAGCTATTTCAGTCATGCAAGTACAGCTCTTATCTTTTTGAAAATTTGCGACAACAGTGTCATAAATTTTGTTTCCAAACGCTCGAATCATGACAAAAAACTGCATTTTTTTTCAGGCTGGTCCAGCCAATGCGCATGTACAGTCCTCAGTGATCATCTCAGAACATTGACTGTTTCAATAGCAAGCAGAGCTGCTATCAACAGCTGCAGTGACGCAATGACTTTACCAATTGCCAATTGGCACTTTTACTTAGAAGGCGGGACTTATTCCACCATAATAATAAGGTAATACGAGTGCACAGTCTTTGTATAAGTCTTTGATAACTTTCAAAAAAAGTCCAGTACAAACGTAACTGCCGCTCGTCAACAGCAGCTGTCGCAGTTGCTGCTAGGTGACAAGAACAATCCGCCGTAGGCTAGACCATCCCATTTAAAAACCCTCAGTTCAACCTTTGCGGCCTTTTAAGTCTGTGTCCTTCGAAGGATGCAGCCTCTGAATTGGGACACAACTTATATTACTACTGTTTCACTGCGGTCGATGCACTGAGGATCCATATTAGATTCTGAAGTTGTGCTTCCCCCGAGTTTCGCAACGCTGACTTGAGGGGGCGTTCCAGTTAAAAGTTCCTACTGGGAACCAGGACTTTCCCACTTCCGAAAGACAAATGGAATGCACCATTATTTTCATACTATGGCCAATAAACTGGCAGATAATAAAATCTATTATTACATAACCTACACTATTTTGTTTTGTTTTTTAAAGTAAAAAAAAAGTTTGAGTTTAAACTCTACAAGTGAATTTAGACATCTGAACATTATAATGTACAGTATGAAAAATGGATATTAATTTTCAGATTTGTATTACCTCTACATTTACCAGTGTTATTAAATTAGTGTTTTTAAAGACTAACTTTAATTGAGCGTTTAATGACGGCAAATGTAAAAATGAAAAATAGGGAAAATGAGCATGCACACTTGAATATAGACTATCTATATCTAACATCTGCCAAATAACTGATATGGTACCAATATATTGTGCATCATTACAGGAGAGGTAATGCAATCATCTACAGATCTCCAGTGCAAAACATACTTACACTTTACTTACTTACTTACATGTAGATAAAAGCAAATAGTAATATTTTAAAAACTACATTTTTGTAATAGGTTTCTGTCATTTTCTGCATTCAGTAACGTGAGGTATGCAGGACATTGGCACTGCCTTTTCTACATCAACCAGCCATACCAGTTTCTCTCTCAATACTCAAATAAGCTATTGCTAGTCTGTACATGCCCAAAAAAAGTGAAATCAGAAAATATTAAGATTCACCAATGAATTAGTCTTGACATTTATTTACAGAAAGTAGCCTATGTCACATCTGACAATAAAAGAAGAGGAAGTCAGAAGATAGAAGAACATAAAATGATGAAGTTTCTTTGAAGGAAATACAGTCACCATGGCCTGACAAAAAGAGAGGAAAATATAATAGCATGCAGGATAATCATCCTCACTAAACCGGTTCATCTACCATGGGATTGTGACTCAAACTGTAGTTAAAAGAAGTCAAGAGGCCTTTATCAGAGTTGCATACCAGAACAAAACGGCTTACGTGAGATGGTTGCCCTTCCATGGCATGCCCAAAGACATTTAAAACTCAGACAACAGGTTTCAAAAACAAAGACATGATTTCATCAAAGGTCCATGTCAGCAACGTGCCCTGAACTTCAAAAAGAAACTGCATCACTAATAGTTAAAGGAGTTAAAAACAGCCCAGGTCATTTCAAAACCTTTCATTCTGTTATTCTTTGAGTACTATTGGCTTCAAAATGCTGACAAGCATTAAACATTGGGGTCTATGTAGGCTGATATTTCAGAGCAGGTCTGCTCTTATGATAATGGTAATCAGCCAACGGCTATCACACATGACCTACAAATAATCAAAACAATTATAGTTAAAAATCTACATGAGTAAAAAAAGGCCTGTGATTTCAAAAGAATCGTATATATTGTGTGAATATAGTATTGACAATCACTGGTACCACAAAAAGATTTGCACATTGGGGTTGCAACATTAACTGCATTGTTTAAATACCATTTATAGTCACTAAAAGAGGACAAGGCTTTAGTACCAGGTTCCTCTTTTAAGTTGCACTTCTGCTTATGGGCCCTTTTCACAGACTGTGATGAAACGCTTCCACCTTTATCAACATTACAAAGTTTTTCATCTTGTCATATAACATTTGTGCTATAGTTTGTGTTATACTGCGTTATATTGTGTTATAATACAATTTCACATCTTTCTCGCTTCTAAGTGCTGTAATCAATCTCTCCAAATTTTACTTTTGCTATTGGAGCAAATGGGAATACAAAAATTATATTTGCTGTTGCCTCCCATTCACTACTATAAAAGTTTACCCAACTATGACAACTTCCACTTTTGAGAACCCTGGAAATGTGAAAATGCTCCATTTGAAAGACTGTTACATTTGTATAGTTCTACAAGACTGTTGCATTAAAAAGATGACAGATCCTTAAAAGATCTGGCATCAAAAAAGGATGAAATATTAGCTCACTTACTCAGTTTTCCGTCGTTCCTTGTTGTCAAATATCTCATTTAAGTTGATGAGTTTTTGGCCTAGAAATTTATCCAATCCAACCAGGGACCTGTGCATCACTGTGAGGCACAGCTCATAAACCTCTGGATTGCTCTCCATCAGAAGCCCTGGCAGTTCAAACGAAGCCTCTTCCTTCCACACCGGGCTGAGGGTCTTCTCTGCCACTGATGTGGAGTACTTCTCTTTGCCCAGCTGGATGATGGTGTAGGCATCGTTGGTGCCATTCTTGCCCTTTGGTTGCAGGTCTGTGGCTTGGAGAACAGTGGCTTGGACATGAGTTGGAAACCACTTCTGCGACTGTTCGCCCAATGACATGATGACTTGTGTAAAACTGTGGATTTTGGTGTGTGAAATGATAAAGTATAGTACTTCAATTTGGCATTGGCATTTTGTTTAGCTTCTAATCACAGGAAATGAGTGACGAAAAGGTGATGAAAATGTTATATTTAACAGCGTTGGAAGAACATATTTGTCATTACAAACGTTGTGTCTGTTAACAGAGCAGGTAATGATGCTGTTACACTCTGCAAACACACCACGCATTGACCCCGCTCCAACTCAGGTCACCTAAAAGCAAAGACAAAAAGACAGAAAACATATTAAATAATTCATATTAAAATAACAAATCACCTCAAAATTTAAATTTTTACTTAAACGAGTGACTCTAACCATACAAAACCTTTTTTTGCTGTATGCATCTCAAACTTATATTAAGTATATATAATTATATAATTATTGAGGTAATCAAATGTACTTGTCTCAAAATAATAGTTATGTCCTGTCAGCCAAATGTCATTAAATTTATTTTAATTCAAAATCGTAAACATATAGGAAACGTTGACATTCAGAAAAGAAAAATTAACTAATTAAATAAACTATTAATTAAATATTCCAAAGGTTAATAACTATAAATACATGAGTCACTCGTAACAAACACTGTACACCAACGCCCTGATATTATTTAAGTAGATGAATAGATTGTTTTATACTGTATATGAAATTGAATAAGAAAAAAAATGCAGTTTTAAATAAGTTCTCTGTTCAGTTCTGTCACATTATTTTTTTTAATCGAGAACTGAAGTTTTACTTTAAGTATTCTTTTCTGTAAATCTTTTATATTTTATAAAGATTTACAACTTCAAATTTTAATTTTCAACTGGTGTTCGTGGGTTAAATTGGTTAAACTCACCAAGTACTCGGCGGTCTCCCCTTATTTAATTCAATCAGACATGGTACAAAACCACTGAAGCATCACTGCTAGTTTTATTATTACCCACTGTTACTGCTGCTGTCAAACATTCATACAGCACAAGGCTCTGGTGATCATTACCTCTGAAGCATCTTTCTCGAGCACAGCTAGCGACGCCTCTACATGTGGGATGACTGCTTAAGCGAACCGGCATCGATTCTCTACATCTGTGGTGGATGGAAATGAATAAATTGCTTTAGTCGCCACTAATTCATCTTAAACAAATGTGTGGTATTCCACATCAGCCCTGCACTCGACTTCCTAGTTCCTCATTTCCGCTGATGCGGTCACGGGTCGAAGTGGAAACTCCTCCTCTGTTGCCGTAGAAACACAGGATTTGATCAGCGCTCGCCTGGCGCTGTTCCTGGGATTCGAATGACTGGGAGGATTATTAGAGTTTGAGCATTTCGTTTTTCCTTTTGTTGTCAGTTTTGTCAGGAAAAAGAAAGAGGAAAAGGAATAACCAACAGCTTGTTTGTAAAACATTGTAATTATATATTTTTTAGATAAATAAATGTGCTATGTAAATGACCTTTAGATAAAAGCATAGGCTATAGGCACTATTTTACAGTATGTGCACTTACATGTACTTACAGTGTACTTACCTAAGAAAGGGGTATTATAAGGTAATATAAGGTGACTACATGGGTTAAGGTTAGGTTTAGATGGGTAGGTTAAGGGTTTGTATAGCCTAGTTATTACCCAGTTATTGAAATTACTATAATAAGTACAGTATGTAGCCTACATGGGGAACAGGACTGTAAAATAAAGTGCTACCTATAGTTTTAGAGTACTTAATCAGTAGTAGGCTATTAGTTTTTATTATTGATAGCAGGTCAGTCATCAGTAACTCATTTTGCAGGTTAAGTAGGGTATATTAAAGGCACAATATGTAAGACTTTTGGATTCAAATATCCAAAAATCACTAGAAGAATATATATTTTGTTGTATTTACATTATACAAAATGTTTCCAAAAATGTTTAAATCCAGAGAAATAAGCAATTTTAACCAGGACACGGACCGTGTCCGTGCGTCGCCTATCAATACCCGCGTTACCCTCGTTTTCCGTTTTATTTTGTAGAAACCATGGAAACACCAAAGACGCTTTAATATATTATGTGTTTTATTAGACAGGTGAGAAACTGTTTGGATACATTCATTGACAAAAAAACAAATCATTGTTATATAGCTCAACACAGTTAGTCTTATTGTTTAAATCTCGTTTTCATGATTTACCGCGAGTACCATGTTTTACCATGCCTAATATCAATCTAGTTTACTGCAGTGTGCAACAAGTGTCTCATAGTAGCCGCCGAGCCAACGCACAGAGAAGCGTTATAACATAACTTTCAACGCACTCAAATAATGTATCTAATATGATAAAACGACGCTGCGTATGCATGACCGGAAAAAACGGAAGCGGTCGTCTGCGGCATAATAAAAGCTCTGCCAAATCCAGGCGTCATCAGGCTATGCCTTTGTTTTGAATAAGTGACCTCTAGTGGCGATAAATTACATATTGTGGCTTTAAGTAAGATAAATTCAGGTGAAAAGGGACAAATGGTAAAGACAGACATTTATGAGCTACTTGTAGCCATTTGGATCATATTTTAAAAACATACCACTTTACCAGTATTCATTGTAAACAGATCGTTCATTCAGATTAGTAACATAATGGAAACAGAGAATCCGATTTACCAAAAGCTGCATTAAACATCAGAATTTTTTTTTGGGGGGTGGGGGGTGGGGGGTGGTGTAGAGGGAAGATCAAGATCAACCCTTTGAATCCTATACCAGTGTTCCATTCAGGCTATCTGGGATTCTTATAATGTCCTCTCTTGTAGACAGTAAAGTCAATAAATGTCTATTGGGGGCTCTTGACAAAACTAAACCAACCATGTTAACATACTGTCTGCCAATGTTTCTTGAGTGGGGACACTGAGGTACAGATAAGAGATTCATTTAAATGACTACAGATGTGTGTGTCACCCCACTTGACAGGTAGATCTTAACCAAACACACCTGCTCTTTCATTTTATTCTCTTTTTCTCTCCTTATCCCCATCAGCCTGCCATAACCGCCGAGTGTTGTGTACATACCAGCGTCAGAGGCATGAGTCTGGCACATTCGTCACACATAGATTATAACTCTTATCTGGACTGTATCTCAGGATGAAAATGGGCCTGGTGTGGTGAAATATTAGGTCATATAAAATGCATTTAAGACAGCTTAAACTGAGGAGGGGCCCTTCCATATGCCATTTCCAGTTAAGCATCTATGCAAACACCAGGAAACAGCTGAGGAACCAGAGTGGAAGAATCCCTTTACATGCAAGCCCTGAAGATAGCTGTATGGTGCTTTCATTGACCAATTAAATAATGTTTAATATATTTATGTCCATAGGCATTCCTTGTTTGGATCACTCTGTTGTTTTGCATTGCAGGCAGACTTTGGGCCCTATTTTAACGGTCTAAGCGCATGGTCTGAAGTGCATGGCGCAGGTGCACTTAGGGCGTGTCCGAATCCACTTTTGCTTGTTTAATAATGGAAAAGCGGTTGGCGCGCCAGGCGCATGGTCCAAAAGGGTTGTACTTAGTCTCTTAATGAGTCATGTGTGTGTTTTGGGTGTAACGTGCAATAAACCAATCAGAGTCTCATCTCCCATTCCCTTTAAAAGCCAGTTGCGCTTGCACCATGGCGGATTGATATTTACATGGCGGAATTTGCGAGCGGAAAGAACGCTTCTCCAGAGAGGAATCCTTTTATTTTTAATATTTAAAAATGTGTGTGTGATGCTGCGCGTCCCTGTGTGTGTAATAAGCAGAGTGTACGAATGTTGTGCACCCGCCTATATGCGCATATTATTAACGCGCCCTTTAAATAACACAAAAAACATTGTGCAGTCGTTTTCAGTTGCCTCAAAATAGCAACGCGCCAACAATGCGCCTGAACACTCCTCGTTTTCAGACCAGCACGCCCATGGGCGAACAGATGGGCGCTAGTGCATCTGCTATTTAAAGAATGTGGTGCTGGACATGAAAATGATAACTGCGTCGGGCTGAAACCAGCAAAAAAACATTGCGCCAGGTGTATAGAACTCTATCTGTGTATTAGTAGTGGAGTTTTTTCAGTGACTCTTTCTGCAGGTTACATGGTTAGTAGGTTGTGACAAGTGACTTTATGATAAGTGAGTCATTAATTGAATCATTCACTGAACTGATTCATTAAAAATACTGATTCATTAAGAAACTAAAGAAGTGATTGTGTTTCCAAATGAGTCCCTTATTCCCTCAACCAATGCATTAAAAAACACAGATTCATTAAGGAATGCAAACAGTGTCTTTATGAATGGATCACTGAATCATTTACTCAAATCGTTTGAAATTCAGGAAGGGTACACCACTATCGTCAGCCTCATGGTGCTTCGACATGAAGCGTAGTTGCTTTTTGGGCGCCCTGATTTTGAATCTCGGCTCTTGATCATTACCCATCTCCAATTAATAGTTAGCCAAAAACTAATATTAGTAATAATAAAATAATAAAAAAAAAACACTACTATGTGTTGCACTGTTTCTCCTGTGGCATTTGGAACTATTTTCATTGGCGGAGCAAAAACAGACAAAGTAAAGATAGATAGGAAAGATTAAAGTGTTTTCCTCTCCATTCCATAAATTTAGCTCTCAATTTTGCACTGTTCAGTTTTAAAGAATCTCAGGGGGTGGAAGAGGCTCATGGCTGTAAAGAGACACCACCAGGGGTCATGACACCAATCCTTAATTTGACAATTTGTTAGACACTTTCATGTATTACCTTCTAAGACCATAATACGCCTGTGTGCCTCTGGAGTGGGATAAAAACATGAAAGGCTCTACATTCCAACCTCACCTGCTTCCTTTTATTGTTCTCCTCTGATAGAGTATATAAAGGAAAAAAATCCATCAAGTCATAAATTAGCCTAGAGAAACGTATGGCCTCAGTCCACTTTTCCAGAGGAATTATGTTGTAGCCCATAAACTGTCCAATATTCAACAGGACCCTGTATTGCATATCAGTAAGGTCCACGTGTTGGCCTGTATTAGGCATCATCTTTATGGGCCTGAATCCTCTGTAAGGTCTCTTGCCACGGTCAGACAGCTGGTTCTGCTTTAGGCCCCTTTCTTCAATACTATATAGGTTGTTTTACATTTATTAAACACTTTTAAGCATCTCTGGCTGCAAGATTGCCCATCTGTTAGCGCACGACAATATATATGCGTTCCAAGTGCAAAAGAAGGTGAGCGGATGCCATTGTAACATCAGTAAGTCTCATAATGCACTTCAGGTTTACGGTCGGGTTGTGAGATTGATTTAAAAGGCTGTGCTTTTATAGTCAAGAAGACATTCAGATTGCAGATGAAAATGTAATAATAATACAAAAAAAAAAGTAAGAGAGAAGAGTACAAATCACTGCCGGCACTACGCTCTGTGGAATGTTAGGGTGTGCGATGCATGGTGATATATAGATCTGCAGATGTGCATGTAGCCTGCGACGGCTGGAGCAGAAATTGTTGGGGGTGTGCAGCTGCCGAAAGGTCCATTGTGTGGAACAATACTTCAAGAGTGTTTATTTGAGTATCACTAAAGGCTATCACCTCTCACCCCTTCATAGCCGCTCAAGACTGTCGCGGAAGTTAGGAAGTTGCACTTTGAGCGTCGAGAAAACCTCTGAGGTGATGGGTTTGCAAAAAACAATGTTAACATGTCAAAGGTAACATTAAGATGTTTTATGAGAGCACATTTCTTTTATCTTATGTTGTGTCAGCACAAATTCTTTTCATGATGCAACTGTCCGTGTGTGCGTTTTGTGTGCATTCGTATGTCTGTCTGAATAATCACATGAGGATATTAAGGTTACTATATCTACAATCAAATGACAGTAAATGAAACAACAAAATAAAATATTGTCATGTTTTTGTATTTTTCATGGCTGCATAAAGAAGTGCAAAACTGCTACCAGGATGACACAGTCGAGTTGTGCTTATTTAATGATGCCGAGCATTGTAAACTGGCAAGAAAGTCATTTGGAAATGTAAACATACTGCTGGAATGATGTAAAATAAACAAGTTATTCGCATTCCACTGCATGAATCAAGGGCTGCCTTTGAACGCTCTTCTGTATGCATGAGAGGATGTGCAGACCAGGGATATGACAAACAAATTAAACAAATGAGAGTGATTAAAACAGCTGGATCCACAAATGGCATGACCAATTCAGGGAATTATGGAGGCAAATGCACGCAATTATATAGCAAATGAGGTACACCCACTTTGCGCTACTCCGATGTTGCATTAATTTAAATGGTCTGTGTCTGCTGTGCAATTCATATTGCATTAAATTAGCAATAGAATCCCCTGTGTCCTTTTGCTGTAATTCAGCTGAAGTCTTCACAAAGCTCTTCTCTCCAAAGCAAATAATTTGCAGTCTGAGTTCTTTATGTCGAAATCCTCGAATGGCATTGCATTTCATAATATTGTTAGGAAATTTGGAAAGAATACTTTAATAAGGTTGGTTTTTATGTGTTATCATTTTATCAAAACTAATTTTGGTTTTCCAAGAAATGTAATTTTTGGGAGTTTAAAATCATAGTTGTATTTAATTTATGGGTCTTTTCAAGAAAGAAACTGGGAGAGAGAAGGGGAAGCAGGATATGATGCAGGAGAGTTACTCCACCAAAGCCTTTTATTTTAAATTTAAATATGAAATGAGTTTTTATTTTAATATATAATAAATTAAGTCAATTATTTATATACTCAAACATTTTAGTTAACATGGAATTTTTTTTAAAGAAAGAAAAAAGTAGTAACCTGTAGTAGTAAACAACTACTACCTCAAGGATATTACTACTCAATCTTAACCATTAAAATGACTGATAAACAATGGAAAAATACAGTTTTTATTAATGCTTTGGTGCAATTTTTGGTGCAAGCAAGTGGTGAATTTAAAATTTATTTATTTTTTAAACATTTCAATATTTTAAATTTTGTTATACAATACAAAAAAAATTGCAAAGTACCTTTTCACTTCACAAAATAAGTGCTTCAGCTATATAAACATTTTATATGTTTATATGGCAGTAACTGCCTTTCATAATGCTATCCTACTATCAAAATTTTCATTTGCATCTCTTCTCATTCAGTTACATTTGTCTATCCAACTACATTTGTCTATCCAATATCTTAACGGTTAATCAACGAATTATCATTAATCTATACATTTCTATAGAAATAGATTCCATAGATATAGATTAGTTAGAAGTTAGGTCACCTTGTAAAAACAACCTTTCTCTTCCTTAGAAACAACAAATGATTTCTTGTTGCATCACTGCATCAGTAGGAAGAGAATTAGTAATATAAATGGTGCTCCATGCGCCCAACAAAAGGGAACACTAATCACCATAATGGTGACTTCAAACAAAACCATTTTAGGAAATCAACATCAATTTATGAAGTCAATTTATGTGATGTTCTTTCAAAATGTAAGCTGTATTGACAATTCAACATTCAAGATGAGGAGAAAGATGCAGATGTGGAGTGAGTGAACATTTTATTATGAATTTCCCCACTTCAAAACCTCTTTTTTTACTTGTCAAAATGGTTCTCAAACCATTAATCTTAACTTGGTTAAAAAGGCTTAGTATGCGAATAGTACAGATTACTAGATTTTTACAATTAAGACATTAAGTAAAGTTAACTAAAAAGTGTAGTATGTGAATAGTACAGATTACTAGAATACAGATTAGCACAGTACATAGTACACTTCCTGTGTCCTCGTAAATCAAATGGCTTAAAAAACATACTAAACAGTGGGTTTTTTATTCAAAAATGCCAAAAGTTTTCTGCGATGGGTAGGTTTAATGTAGGGGAATACAATACAGTTTGTACAGTATAAAAACCCTTACGCCTATGGAGAGTCCCCGTAAACCACATATTCAAGAATGTGTGTGTGTGTGTGTGTGTGTGTGTGTGTGTGTGTGTGAGAGAGAGAGAGAGAGAGAGAGAGAGAGAGAGAGAGAGAGAGACTTTGTGAAAATAGAGCAGGATAGAGAACAAGAGAGTGTCCATAAGATTGATCAGAGATGCTTCAGAAGGAGAGAGACGGATGGGATCAAATACAGGCATTTTACATTACATTATGCCGCATGATACTATAAACAGATGCCTTAACATGGTAGAGAATGCAAAATTACCACCCTGAAAGTGTCAGTATAGACAACTACAGAATAGACTCAGTCATATAAGTTAGAACTGTATTTGCAGCAGACTGTTCTAGCACAAAACCTTGTAGTCATGTCTTCACTTCACACCATATCACACATTTTAATAACACACTGGACAGATAATATTACAAACATTATGGATGTATGTCAGTTCCGTTATTTTCTAAAGTGGCCTGTATTACCGTAACATCTTTAATTCAGCAACAAACACGTATTTTGCATTATTTACTACTGAATTAAATAGTTGTTAAAAGTATTAAATTGAGAAAAAAATTCATACTGTTGTGTTTCTGGGATTAAACCAAATTTAATCCATTACATACATGTGTTTTGAAACTGATTATGTGAAAAGCAAGTGTGATCAGTTTGGATTTCTGTAGTTTTGAAAATGTACCCTACGAAAATAGTATGAAAGCGAATAAAAAAAACTGTATTTGCCAAGTTTATTTAGTCAGATTAAACATTTCTGGCTTGAATAAAACCCAATTAATTTAGATGTTACCACATGAAACACATATTATGTGAAAAAAAGCCTCTTTTTACAGTGCAATTTGTAATTCAGTTTATTTTCTCTTGTTTCAACTGTACATTTTCGATTGTAAAACATGTCTAAACTTCTCAGGTTTTTACTCAGTCATTCCATTCTCAAAGAGTCAGTGAATGGTTAGCCACTGCCATGTGTTCAACAGCCAGGATGCTGAGAGATTGACAGAGCAATACTGAACTCATGTCTTTAGGGGGCGAGTGAACAGGTGTCCCTCCTCCTGGAGTTTAAGAGAAGTCCCCTGGGCCCCAGCCGAAGAGAGTGAGATAGAAAAGAGAAAGAGAGAGGGAGAGAGAGAGAGAGAAAAGACCCACATGTGTGTGCCCCGCGGCCCCTCTTCCCCCCTTGTGTGTATGTATATATTAGAGTGATGGGGAGGTATGCAGTGCCATAGTTCAGACACATGCTAATGCGCTCCCAGAAATAAGTTGGGAATAGACGAAGGAGAAAAGCTTTGAAGATGTTGTGTTAAAATACACAGGGGCTTTCTGAAAGATGAGAAAGTTATGGGCATATAATTATAGGTTTTATCAGCAATTATATTAAAATAACAACCAGAAGTTATTGTAAGGGATGGACTGACAGTGTTCGTAGAACTGAATGACATATCTGATTAACGTGTTGATCTTATGCATGCTTTGTAGACAGAGAAAAAAATTTGTTAATTGTTTTTCAATTAATAAATTACACATCTTTTTGACTGCCACATTCTGCATTTGTGCTGAGATATTTCTTATTAATAGATTTAAAAACCCCTTACACTGATTCCATTTAAAGTCGTCAAGAAACGGAAGTTGCGATAGATTTTTCTTTTCCATTGTGCCGTATATACAACCCGATCTCACAGGAAAACATAAGTATTTTATGAGGTGACAATTTTGTATGAATTTGTACGATTTGATTCGTACAAAAACATACAATTTTCAAACGAATCTCATTATGAAGGACCACCCCTCACTGATAAAAAGGATTCTGTGGTGAAGTAAATACTACAGAAAAAACAAATGTAATTTCTACATGAAAAGGTTAGTTCAGGCAAGAATTTAAAAAACAAAGTGAATTCTATATTAGTACTCAATTCAAGCTTGTAGAAATTAAAGCGTAAATATCAACATTATAAAATTAAGTAAAACTACTCAACTTTTCTGATACTGGTGTTCCATGCACTGGGGCATGAATAATTAATAAGGTTTATTTTTTGCTGTTTTCCAGCTGTATTTACACTGTATCATTGCTTTTGTTGTTAGGTTTAGTAACTTGCCATTTTGTGACATTTGGAGTTAATTTTCTACTCAAAATGACACATTCATACTCAAAAACGATCCATCAAATGCTACCGTCACTGTGTATTGCGTACCAAGTATTGAGGTCTCTGTGTTCAGCTGCGTTACTACTATTATGTAGATATGTTGTCTACACAATATCTATTGTGTTGTTTACTTGAATTTTACTTGAAGAATGGTTTAATTCAGTGTTATAATGTTTGAGTAAAAAGTACTTCAACTAAGTAGAAATGACTCAACCTTTTACTGGCCAAGTTAAAATGACTTATATTCTTTGTTCATTTTACTTAAAGGGGTGGTTGATTATGATTTCACTTTTTTAACTTTAGTTAGTGTGTAATGTTGCTGTTTGAACATAAACAATATCTGCAAAGTTACGACGCTCAAAGGGGAGATATTTTCTTTTAAAGAAATTGCTTTTTAAGGACTACAGCAAACGGCTGGCAGGGACTACACAAGCTTCCTCCCGGGTTAGTGACATCACTAACCCTGAAATTTACATAAACCCCGCCCCCGGGAACATGCAACAAAGGGGGTGAGGCTATGTTGAGAATTTATAGATTATCATGACAGAATATGCTAATTAATGACTTGAAGATAGTTAACTCCACATCAGCTACATGTTGTCACTCCTTCTTGAGTCTCTCCATCATTGTCTGACTCCGGTTTGAACATAAAGGCTCATATTTGCATGGGGTAATCAGAGCTGCTAACTAAAAGTTCTTGAAGCTCCGCCTCATGAGCAGCAGCTCATTTGCATTTAAAGCGACACACAAAAACGGCATGTCTTTGCTCACCCTCAAAAAGTGACAATTTTAACATGCTATAAAAAATGATCTGTGGGGTATTTTGAGCTAAAACTTCACAAACACACTCTGGGGACATCAGAGACTTATTTTACATCTTGTAAAAAGGGACAATCAACCACCCCTTTAACTTAGTTAAGTAGAGTTTACTTAATTCCATATATGAAATTTACTTAAAAAATATGCGTGCAAAAAACGTAAAAAAAAAATTAAGTACATTTTACTTATTGTTTTTTTCAGTGTAATCCTGCCCCTAAACCTACCCATCATTGGCGTTTAAACAGATTGTACGAAAACGTACAAATGAGATTGTACGAATGAATTAGCCACCAATCCAGCAAAACGTAAAATATACTAATTGATATTTCTTATTAATAGATTTTAAAATCCCTTACACTGATTTCATTTAAAGTCGGCATGAAACGGAAGTTGCAATAGACTTTTCTTTTCAATTGTGCCGTATATCTTTCCCGATCTCACGGGAAAACGTAAGTATTTTACGAGGTGCCGATTTCGTATGAATTCGTATGATTTGATTCGTAGAAAAACGTACGATTTTCAAACGAATCTCATTATGATGGACCACACCTAATCCTGCCAATAAACCTACCCGTCATTGGCGTACGAATGAGATTGTACGAATTAGCCACCAATCCATGCAAAACGTAAAATATACGATTTGATGTGAGATTGTGTTGATATATCCGAGTGAAACAGCTTTCGAACAAGAAAAAATTTAGGGCAGGACTTGATTCTATCCATGGGTATTTGATTGGATTGTTGAATTGTTGTGATTCGCTATTGCTGTGATCTCAATAGATGTCGCTGCAAGAGGGCACATGAATAAAAAAAAAATAATAATGTGCATGGATAAATCATTTATAATAAATACTTTAATATTGCATAGAAATAAGAATGATCAATTTTGATTTCAGGGTGACTTTAATGTTTGCGTAACTGTAAAACGCACAGACCCATCTTCGTTTCACACTTGACGAAAGAAAATGTGTGAAAAAGTCCATATCAAAGACCTGTCCATTAACACAAGAGCCATGGGAGTTTATCTCTCAGTAAGATCTCTCTGTTGGTGCTTGATGAGTTAAGCTATAGCATGTCACTAATTCTGACACATGATGATAAGTGCTGGGCAACCGAAGATCAGGCATCTCCCCTACGGAAACTGACAGGTTAGATTTCACAAGCCAAAAATTCCGCTGGAATTTTATGATGCATCATCACTGCCTTCATGAGAGATTTCAACCTAATGTGGTTGTTTTTGATGTTTTCAGCCTCAGAATACACACATTTAATATATAATTTAATTTAATACTAATATAGAATACTATTATACTGTAATGCTATCTATATAAGAGTAAAGAATACACACACACACACACACACACACACACATATATATATATATATATATACTGTGTGTGTATATATATATATATCATTCAGGATCACTGAAAAAAAGAACTTTTATAAGGTATTCTTTATTATATTATTTTATAGTATATATATATATATATATATAATATACTAAATATAATATACTAAAGAATACCTTATTAAAGTTTCTTTTTTTCTTTTTCAACAATCTGCTTATCATTATATCAAAACTAATTCTGGCTTTCCAAGAAGTGATTTTGTAATGGTTGAGAGTTACACCATAGTTTTATTTGATTTATATTTAACTAAATTAACCAATTAACCAACCAACCAACCAATCAATCAATCAATCTATCATGTTATATTAATATAATATAAAGATTCTCAACATTATATTAACATTTTATGTGTATAATAATTATTAGCTGTTTTACAAAAAATAATTGTGATTTTTATGTATTTGTGTGTGTGTGTGTGTGTGTGTGTGTGTGTGTGTGTGTGTGTGTGTGTGTGTGTGTGTGTGTGCGTGTGTGTGTGTGTGTGTGTGTTTGTGTGTGTATGTACATATTCCTATGTATATGTTTAGGCCTATATCTTTATTTAATGTAATAAGGATGAGCAAACACACAGCATGTCTTTGAGGAAGGCAGTCAAACCTTTTTGCTTTTTGCCTTTTTGCATTATTCCACAGTTATAGCCTGAAGTAGGAGAAACGGAGAAAAAGCTGTTACGGCACTCCATTTTTTTCCATGTAGGAGTATAAGAGCCTGTGTCATTTGCATACCAGGGACATATTTAAGCTGTATTACATGCAGGAGAAGTGTTACGGGGAAAGAGGCTATACATCTAAAGTAATGATGAGTTCAAAAAATGTGTGAGAAACAGCTTTACCCTGCATGGAAATACACTCTGTGGGATCATTAAGTCTCCTCGGCTTCAAAGTGCTAAAGCGCTCTAGTGAAAGCCTATTAGCAGTCACTGGGAAGCTCAACTCCGCACTAAACGGCGTACTGTTTTCATGTCTTCCCTCAGTGATAAAGCCTTATCTATTTAAGATGCTTGAAAATAGCTCATATTGAGCAGCATATTAGAATAAATTAAATAAACACATTGCACATATATAAATCAAACTCCATGCGGTTAATCACATACACAATGAAAAGACACCCACACTGAAGGCCTCGCCAAATAAGCAAAATCTTAGCACAAGACGAGGCTTTTCTAATCTGTTTAAACAAATCAATCAAATTCCTGAAGATGTTTGTGAAAATGTGCAAAGATTTATTATTGAATGCGTATGGACAGGATTCTTTTAACAGCTTTATAAAACCTCTCACATTCTAAACACAGACAAACGCATGATGCAATTACAGTAATCAGCACATGTCAATTAAACAAACATTGCACAATTGAAAACACATTTTTACATGTACTAAATACACAACTGATAAACAATAATAACACACTCAGCTTATAGATAAAATAATGTACACGTTTTGTACTCTTCAGCACATTTTGGTGTGTAAATGCATTAAATACAGAATGATATATGATTTTTTTTTTTTTTTTTTTGATTAGGATTGACAAATAAAGAATCTTTCCCTCCAAGATTTAACAGCATTTGCATATAGTCTGCCATATTAAAATAATGATCATAATAAAAATTCATAAATTTTTGCAAATAAACATTAACTAGTGCTTTGCAACCTGTCCATACACATATTTGTATAAAAATCAGTTTCATAATTTTACAGACAGCCTTCATTTGGTGATCTTTACCATGAACAGAATGATATTTATCCATCAAATATGATCTAAGCTGCTAATGTCATTGCAGTTTTCTTTTGTAAAATATGAGATAAGTAGATACATCTCTTTTTATTGGTAACATTTTAGCTAAATTGATGACCTTTGTGTGCACCTGGTGCCAAAGGTTAGGATTGTGGCGAAGGTCTTCTCTCTCCCACGGGAATGCTTTTAGACGATAAAGGTTGTCTCGACCTGCCATGCACATGAGCGATACCATAACTGATATATTGTTGCATTGTGGGTAGGAGTAGTTTCATGACACAACCGCATGCAGTGTCTCTCTCTTTTATACATATAGCCTTATTTGTGCATTATAAAAAGAAGCTATGGTCACACTTTATATTATTATGTATTTAACTACTATGTACTTACATCAACAAAAAAATGTCTGGTACAATGTACTTATTGTGTTCTTGTTGTATTGCAAAACACTTTTTCTGCTATTAAAGTGGGATACGGATAAGGTTTGGTAGTATGGTTAGGTTTAAGGGTGGGTTAAGAGGTAAGGGAAGGGTCAACAGTGTAATTATAGATGTCATTACAGAAATTAATTACAGCTGTAATTACATGCAGGTATTTAAAAAAAAAAAAAGTAGAAAAACATGTATGCACACAATAAGTGCCTTGTATCAAATGATTAATTTAAATGTTAGTACATAGTTAAAGATGCTTAATATAAAGTGGGACCGAAGCTATTAGGGAATGTGCATGAGAAAGAATATTTTATATAAATAATAATTATTTTAAGGTGTCACTTTTACAGAGCACTTATACATTTAAGTACTAAGTAATATTAATTAACAACGTACTTACTATAGGGTTAGAATTAGGGATTGGTTTAGGGTTAGTTGCATGTAATTATGCATAATTTACTGTTATTACTACAGTAAGTGCATGTAAGATATATAACTAGGACAAAAAAAAAATAAAGTGAAAATAAAGTGAAATAAAGTGTTACCATATAATTTATTTATGGATCCAGTGGATGAACAACAGCAAATTAAAAATTAGCTGAAAACTGCATTCTGTATTTATCTTTCTTTAGGTAAAAACATACTGATTATATCTTTGTGACAGTGTATATATGCTCATTTTGCTTTATTTTGAGTCATACATTTTAATAAATATATTAAGATGATTTTATACTTTTTTTAGGTTGCCTATAAATAATTTATCAGGTGACTACTTCATTCACTCTTTATCATTCTTTTTAAAGCAACAAATATTATCATTCATCTAATAGCTGAATAATTATCACAAATGCATTACTTTCTAAATAATTATTTAATCATTTAAATGGAGATTTACTTTACAGTTCCAATTTTAACATACATATTACTCACACAAAAGATAGTTAGATGATTTAAAAAAAAAAACACACACAATTAACAATCCATAACAATATACATAACAAATGGATTTGGTTAGACAATATTTCCTTGAATAACCTTTTTCCGTTACCTTAGTTAGTCAGAATGGTGAGAGTGGAGGTCAGTGTTGTTGATTAGAGGCAGACAGGCACATCGGGTGAAGTTCTACTCCAGCTACAGCACACTCATCTTATCCCTAAAGGCAGAAGAGAGCGGCGTACAAAACTACTGTACAAACACTCACACATCTTCACTCTGCAGCTGTGATGAAGGCATCTCGGGGTCTTGACATGCTTTCGTCTATAGCTTAGAAATCCTTTTCAAATGTTTTAGGACTGGGCTAGTTACAAGGCTAGTACTGTACAAACCCATTGGCAGAGTCAGAGCTATTTATGGTTGCTTAATACCGCAAATGGTGTTGCATGTACCTGCAAAAAGCCATGTACTCATAAATCAAGTTTTGCTGACGCATCTGGTGCATGCAAGTGAAAAGAAAAGAAATCAATGGGTAACACTTTATTTCATCATTCCACTTTAGACCTTTTACTAAATATAACTTTGCAACTATATGTCAACTAGCAGTCATTATCTGAAGCAAATCTATCAAAGTTCGCAAAAAAGAAAAAACGAACAAATGTGAATTAGGTGCGTTTCCATCAAGTTGTTCGAGCGGATGATGGTGGTGTTGGTAACCTAGTAACCAACAGTAAATAAAACTCCCTCAGCTTAACCTTAACGTGAAAACGCTTAACGTGGCTTTAGAAAGTGGTATTAAAAGACCAAATTCAGTAACAGCAAACTAATAAAGCATAGGCTACTATGTACAGAAAAGCAGACGAGTCCAGAACATGAACGCAACGTGTTTAATTACACGTTAAGTGTTTTCCTCCAATAGAAAACCAAGAAAACGCTTATAATGGGGCTTAATGGACCAACAGTTATAAAAAAAAGACAAAATACGTTATACATTATTAATAAAACACATGCAGGTTTAGTGATTTGCAAAAACTAAATCTGTTCTCATTTTCATAAACACAGAACTATTCCAACAAGCTCTCTCACCCCGAACACAAATTTGCATTCTTTCATCATATTCTGGGCTCATCTGTTTTTCTGCACATAGTAGCCTATGCTTTATTAGTATTGTGTTTCCTGAGTTTGGTCTTTTTTTATATATCACTTTCTTAGTACATTAATCATTTTAGAACGTCCCCATCAGGGGAAACAGACGATTAGTCACGTGGGTTTAATGTTCGTTTTGGCTGTTCATTTACGCGACAACGGTGTTTTGGGGTTTTTAGAACATACATTTTTGAAAATGGGTTTCAAAGTGCACGTTTTTAAAAACGATACCGTTATTGTCTCTCTGGAAACTACAAAAATGACGTCATGCGCATGCATATTACTTGTTCAGTCTATAGGCTCATTACGTGCGTATTGTTTCTTTACAAAGTGACATTGCCAACTACTGGCCTGGCATGCATATTACAGAGTTTTTAATCGTTTTTGAGGATCTGTGTGAACGGGATCGCTTTGACAAAGGAATAAAAAGGGTTAGGGGGAGGGGGAGGTCATTCGTACGAATTCATACGAATTGAGCAACTCGTCAAATATATGCGATTTAGCAAAAATCTTACAAATTCGTACAAGTGAGGTCATACAAATTCGTATGAATTAGCCACCTCGTAAAATATGTACGAATTGCTGTGAGATCGGGTTGGTTATTTGTGTTTGTGATATTTCTGTATACTGTGTATATGTGTATTTCATATGTCTGCACTAGGACGCTAATATGTAGCAGTGAAAATGTCTAAACTTCGAAATGTTTTAAATAACGCCTCTGTGTAGACCATAGCTGTCATGGTTATTGTTAAAAACTCTTCCCAGGTGTCCCAGGAGTGGTAGCACAGGAGGGTCAGCGAGTCACAGCACTGCTTTACTGTCACCATCACTCTTCATCCTGCGCTGCGCAAGACGTGTTAGTGACCTTACCAAAAAATCACTTATATCTGACCAGACCGCTAATGCACTATCCAGATGTTATGCATTCGGCTTCATGTTTGATGTTTTTGTACACCTACTATTCTCTGTGCCTTATCCAGAACGTGGCCTGCAGATCATCTACTTTTTTTTTTTTATTGTCATAGTCAAATGGGGAGGTTGCATACGACAGCATCAAACGCAAGAAAAGAAAGTCTTTGTATCACAAGCCACATAATTATTTGTATATTTGCTGGCTGAATAAAGGGCATCTCACATGAGAGAGATGTTTCCATTAAAAAATGATATCTTAACACTAAAGGTTACTAAGATGACATTATGCTCCTTAGACGTGTTTGACTGACACTTTGAGGTTTATGACCTTCAGAGGTGAAGTCCGAGATGGGGCGGCAATAATAATATGGCATTTTTTAAACATATGGAAGAGAGATGCAATTTCCAAACAAGTGATTTTGCACATTTCTCTTCATGTAACATGCACACACACACACTTGTGAACGTGTAAGTCTCAGGACCGTAATGAAAGTTGTGGCTTTCAGGGTCATGTGTTGACAGAGTTCATTTGAATTAGCTTCAAGCATTCGAAATGTCAAGCCAATTTGATTCTGAGCATTTCAAGCTCCTATGACACTTCAAGGGGCTGCATTGATGCTCAGTGAATAAAAGGCAAGACGCATTAAATATTTCTATATTTTGCTAATCATTTAATTATTCCACCCACTCTGAGAGTGGATTAGAATGATTTCAACAGAGAACATAGTACCTAGCCACTTACCACAGTAAGAGAATAAACACTATATACATTAAAGCGAGCACTTGGCAGTGCTGCGTTCGGGCCCTGATACCGCCTCATATCTAAATGGCTAATCCATGCAATGTGTGGGTGGGGTGATTAACGTTCACACAACCAAATAAAAAAAAAAAACATTTGCTTTGAAACTTTGAATACGGTCGGCATGAATATGCAACTATGAATAATTGGCAGAGAATGGGAGCTGGCTTGGATTAACAACTCAAAATGCAGTTTATGACTAATTGTGTTAAGTGAAAATAAACTGGCACTTTTGTTCCCGGGATAATTAGCTTTTTAATGTTTGCTGGAGTGATTGTGGGAGCTGTACTCTGGCGCCTGTTCTTTTTTCAAGTGGGCCCTCTAGCTTTCCTGAAGGGAATGAGACTTGTGTTTGCGTGCGTATGTGTGTTAAGGACTTTTATTAGTGGGGAAAAGTGGCTTTCTGGCTGTAAATAACTTTGTAGTGCAGCATATTTGTTTGTTTAGACTTCGTTTTGATTTTATGGTTGAGTCCTTGTACATATTTTAATGGAGTTGCATTAATAGATTTGTTGCTTTTGAATAGCTCCTTCATTCATGCTTAAACCACATTTACAGAGGCAAAATTGCTTTGTGTTTTGAATGTGCTTTGTGAATTTCATTCTAAAATATTGTAATGCACCTACACATGGAATTATTTACGGTGTTTATTAAAACATTATTTTACTGTAAGTATGTATCACTTTTTTAATAAACAAGACATAGCAGCTTATACAAAGTAAGAGACCAATGACTAATATATGCACACACATACAAATAAAGGAAGAAAAAAAAATCACTTTACAGTTTAAATATTGCACTATATATAGCGTAACTGGATGTATATTTTTTATATTTTTATATATATTTAATTTTATATATACATTTATATGAAGAGAGAGATAATTTTATATATATTTGATATATCAAACATTTTTTGTTTTAAGCTAGTATATGTAATATAATACACATATAGAATAAAATAGTACTGAACTGATGTTTCAGAAAAGCTGATAGAGTTATTTTTAGTGGCTAAATAAGCATCTTTGAGGCATGTTTATGGCTTATATATTTGTGTGTGTGTGAATAATAACATAAAAATGTGTATGGTTTTTCTTTCATGTCATTGAAGCTGCATTCAACTGTATAATCTAAAAATATTTATTATTATTGTTATTATTACTTTTAATTTACAATTCATTAATTACTTTTCTTGTTTAAAATGGAAATTATTGGAATATAATCAATAATAATAATAATAATAATAATAATAGCAATTATCATCATCACCATCATCTTCATTTTAGAGAAAAAAAAAAAATCCAGTGATTCTGTGATTCAGAGGGCTTCTGGAAACTTCCGCAGTATGCGCTCATGCACTATTGAGGGTTGAAGAGAGACTCGAGGACCCCCTTTCACTTACCTGTCCTTTTCCCACTTTCCAACTGCAGCTCGAGACTCGCGCCGAGACTCTCGCTGCTCTCCTCTGCGAGAGGGGCATGGGATAATTGGAATCAGTTATTCAAAACATCTCTAAATGTGATTTAAATGGCGAGGATTTATTAACATAGAAGGAAACCATTAAAAGGGGGTTCGGAACGGGGAGAGGGGAATTCCGTTTTGGGAGAAGAGTGGGGGCAGAACGGACTGCGGAGTGAAGAAGGAAGGGGAAGGGGAGAACGAGGGGGAGAAGAGAAAGCAATTACTGGATGTAAAGGCCACGAACAGAGCTCCCGCCGTCACTGAGAAATCAAATCTGTCAGCAATTAGGAGGATCTGAGGGGGCCATGCAGCACTCGCCGCTGGACAATAGGGGTGCTGGGACTCTGAAGAGGAGAAGGGGGCCGGAGCAATTATGAGAGCTGATAGAGTAGCTTTATTTATCTAAACAGCAGGTTAGTCTCTCATTCTGCCTCTTTTGTCACTTGTTGCGGATGTGAAAGGGGCACCACTTCATCCAAACGCTGTTCGACCCGATCGGCATTGTCCGGGCAGTTAGTGTCTGAAGTGGCTCTGCTTTTCACTACCCTGCTGGGATAAACCAGTGCTTGATCTCATGCCCTAGCAATGCTAACCCTTCACCTTCAAGAGCAGATCTCCATACCTTACGCTTGAAGCTACTTATTAAGGCATTGCAGAAGGGGCTGCGCTCCTCTGCAACCAGTCCTCAATATCAAAGGGCACAGGCTCAATGAATGGGTCAAAAGGCCCTTGTTTAGGACAGAGGCTCAGGAAAAGGATTAAAGGTGGGTCGTCTAATGTTAGTCTTCACATAAATGGCGTAACAGAGAATTGAATTGACGCAATGTTGAGAATCATGTCTGTGTAGGGTGAACTAAATCTCCGATTTGTAATACTGCCACCAAAGCAAACAAGAAAACAACACAAAACGCGTGTAACCTTTGAAGGAGTGGTAACTGACTAAAGTGATAAATTATGTAAAATGTAAAATGATGTAAAATGATGTGAAATTCTATTGCAAATTAAATTATTACTATAAAGCTATTTTTTATTTCAATTATATCTTGATATGCAATCAAATAATGTAACACTTTAGTTTAGGGTCCAATTCTCACTATTAACTAGTTGCTTATTATGCATATTACTAGGATTATTGGTTGTTTATTACGACTTATAAAGCACATATTAATGCCTTATTAAGCATGACCATATTTTACATCACTTAACCCTACCCAATGTCTAAACCTAACAACTACCTTACTAACTATTAATAAAGCAGTAATTATGAGTTTATCGAGGCAGAAGTCATAGTTAATAATTAGTTAATAGTGAGAATTGTACCATAATGTAAAGTGTGACCCAAATAATATATATAAATAACATATGTCACTGTCTATTTAGAGGATTTTTAAATAAGTCATAGCATGTGCAGACGGACAAATAGCACAAAAAAGCTGAAAACCGATAAGGAACAGAAAAGTCGTTGTGGAACTTTTATTTTGATAGAAGGTAGATGATTGATTGTGTGTGTGTGTGTGTGTGTGTGTGTGCAAATACGTCTACAGTGAGTGCATTGGTAGATTTCAGTTATTCTTAAAAATTATAGCACTTAAAAAAAATTATTTATTTATTGTTAATGTGGATTATTGATTAGAATGTAAAAAAAAAACAGCAGCTGGATAACAATGATAATTAGCAAACGAAAAATAGACACTTTATATGCAGCAAATTCTTCAGTTACAAAATACTTCTGTTATATGCATTGATCTATTTTTTTCTTTTTCATTAAATAATTTCTAGCCTCTTTTATTTAACATTGAGAAAATGTTTGATTTCATTTCACAAAGTTGCCGTGTAAAACTGGGATTTAATGTTACTTCAGTCCCAAAACTAAAATGCTAAATTCAGAAAATTGACGTCAACTAAATAGTATGGATTGTATTTTCTGAATTTAAACCCTGAAAATCAACAAAAAAATGGAAATAAATTACAGAATTTCTGTGGAATTTATCAAAAACTGATAAAAGCAGAAAAAACATTTATTAAAATAAATTTTAAAAAATATATTTAGATTTACAAGAATGTCTGATAAAAAAAAAAAAAATACCCTTACACAAATTCACATGTGATCAAATCTTCATTGGAATACACAGAATGTCCACAGAGGTCACCATACATCACACAAATCTCTTAATGAAAAGCAGATGTTTAAAATGAAATTCAATAAATTATTTCAGGTTGATTATCAGCCCTCATCATCTTCGAGTTGAAAAATGTACCAGGACATCGCTCATAGCCTTTTTTCCCAGATTAAAGGCCCACATATTTTCTATATAGTGCCCTCTGTAATGTGGTTTTGCAGACTGGACCCACAGTAAAGAATCTAATAATCTTAGGGAACCAAGACCAAGAGTTTTAAGTGGGTATAAAAGCATGTGTACATCTCACACACATACCAACATGTGCTTTCTGGCCACTACACTCTGTCCTGGCCTAAAGGGATCATGAATTTAACAAACATAATCTCATACTAACACATAACAATAATAGATAGTATGTCATTAATGATGAGAAATAAATATTTTTTGAGGTTATATTAAAAGCAGTGGCGATATTAAGTTTTAAAAGACATTAACCTCAGTAGCAGACTCAATTTCACTTGGTTTCAAAGCAGTAAACTGTTCTCTGGGAATCCCTGATAGCGCATCCCTAATTTTCAGGTTTAGCATTTGGAATATGTTATGAGGCACACAGTCTAACTCTTGTCAAAGTGCTTTTACAGCTTAAACAAATTTAATGAGAGGAGCTTTGAGTGACAGGGGGGAGCTCTCCCACAATGCTCTCCTTTTTCCTCCTACTCCGCAGCAGCTGTGCAGACGTGCTAGTGGAGGTGCGTCTTAACCCAACACTTGAATCTCACTCTGAGAGCATTATGAAAACATTCCTTATTCAAATGCCACCAGAATAATAGTACGTGGTGGTCATGATAGACTACACGTTTTAACATTGCATTCCGCTTTAATGGTGAGTAATTTTTTCAGTTTGCCAATAGACACACAAACTAAAATGATTGTGCAATCTAAAACTAGATATCTTACACTAGCATTCAAATGTCTGGGGTTTGGGGTTTATTATTTTTTGAAAGAAGTCTCTTATGCTCACCAAGGCTGTACAAAAATACATAATAGTGTGAAATATTCTTACAATTTAACATTTTCTTTTTTCATGATCCTTCAGGAAATATTCTAATATATGCTGATTTGGTGCTCAAGAAACATTTCTTATATTATTCATGTTTAAAATGTTTGTGCTGATTAATATTTTTACGGAAATTTTTCTTCAGGATTTTTTGATAAATACATGTATAAAGTTAAAAAGAACAGCATTTATTTGAAATATAAATCTTTTGTAACATTATAAATGTATTTAATGCCATGTTAATGCATTCTTGATGAATAAAAGTATTAATTTCTTTCAACATTTTGAACGGTAGTGTAATTGAAGGTGCACTCTGTAATTTTTCGTATTGAACCACCAAGCAAATGTTTTGCCACTGAGGAAATTTACTATAAAGTTAGCTATGATTTTATTTAGTAAGTGAAAATGTCTGATAATAGAGAGGTTACTGAGATGAGTAGGATTCGGTTGGTCATGTGACATGATTCAACATGGCCGCCCTGTGTAAATTACATCAGTCTTTATTAGGCTGTACAAATAAACAATTTAAACATATTTCAAAAGTACTAATCATTTATTGGTCCTACTTTATATTACATTTCCTTAGATACTATGTAATAACATTTAAATTCACTATTCGATAATGTACTTATTATGTACTATATATTAATTACAGCTGTAATTACATCTATAATTACACTGTTGACCATTCCCTTACCCCTTAACACCTCTCCCCTAAACCTAACCATACTACTAAACCTGTCCCTAAACATACCCGTATCCCACCTCGATAGCAGCAAAAGTGTTTTGCAATACAACACAATAAATACATTGTACCTAACAATTTTTGGTAACACTTTATTATGATGGTCCGCTTTAGACATTCTGTTGACGATAAGCAACTTTCACCAACATGTCAAGTCACTCTCATTAGAGTATTAGTAGACTGTCTGCTTAATATCTGCTAACACTTAATGTGATGGTCCGCCAACAGACAGTCTACTGACTATAAGTGACTTTGCAAGTACATGCCAACTTATTCTACTAACCCTAACCCTAACAGACTAACACCCTAACTGAACTAATACTCTAATGAGAGATAGTTGACATGTAGTTGCAATGTTACTTATGTCAACAGAATGTCCAAAAGGAACCATCAAAATAAAGTGTAACCCAATTATTTGATGTACGTACATTATATAAAATGTGACCCATTTGGTCACTTTTTTAATTCAGAAAAAATCCTGAGTGCATCGTTAAAAAAATAAAAAGACAAAAAAGGAGATAAAAGATAACTATTGGGTAAAATTACAAAGTCAAGGAAAAAAGAGGGCGAGTATGAATAGTGGAGGTCTGCACAGGTGGCATTAAAAGCCTCAGGCCCAGTGGGGGTCTCCCCTGTTTCACTTTGTCCACAGGTGTTTATTAGCACATAGGAGCTGCCATATGTCCCAGCATGCAACATAGCCTCAGGGTGTACAATCAGCCCTCACACCCATAATCATCAGCAACCCTGGCAGCACTCACTCTCTCTCTCTCTTTTACTCACTCATTCGGTCTCATGAGAGATCAACTGAGGCAGCAAACCATTTTATAAATACACCCTAAAGTTCACTTCACTGTATCAACATCCATAATGTACTAAAATATATAGATATAAGGGTCAGTGTCATATAAGAATTTACACGATCGAGAAACCTTTTAAGTTTATAGCAAATGTTTCAAATGTTTAAAATTTTCAATTAAAAAAAAAAAATGACTTCATAAATATCAAATAAGTTTTTGGGAGTTGCACCACATGACATTTTACAACCTGAAGCTTCCTTGCTGTACAAAAATGTCAAATGATCATATTTTCTGTATTTAAATCATTGTACAGTATATAAGAATAATGTATTTTTAAATAAATTAATAGATATGACAAAAACATTAGCATCACGTCATTTACTCATAAGGAGATATGCATATAATGGGAGTGCGGAAGAGTTAGAAAACCCAATTCGGTGCTTAACATTAAATATTTTGATGGCAAATCTTTCCGTAACAGATATCAAATGCCTCTCCATTCCCAGTCTTTCCCTCTGCAGGGATGGAAATGTTTTGCACCTGGTCAGTATGAGAGAAAACCATTGTCATTTTAACAGCCCCCCACTCAGGCAGGCATGTGAATGATTGGGCAATGAATACATACTGGTGGGGGGGGAGGTGGTGGGAAGCCAGCGAGCGGTGCCTGTTTGAAGTGGGCATATGGTTGCTGCATTTGCATTTAATGCCCTTCAGATTACGAGCGTTAACTCGTGCTAAACACCTCGCTCGGTTGGGGCTAATTTGATGAGGTCATGCTGTGACCTTGTGACCCATATACCCCTATGTCCTGTAAGTGAAAGCAGCTGGGTGCAGATCAGGGGAGATTTGCACATGTACACACACACACACACACACACACACATACAACCTGTTTTCATCTCTATTCTGGCTCACAGCTTATAATGTGCCGGTCAATGAAAACATGTAAACCCTTCTACAAAATGTAGAACTTTTAATGTTAGGAATGGTCAATATGACATCTGTAAAGGTTTTTACAAATATTTATATTTTAAAACTGACATGGAACGATAGCTCTTAAATGAACTAAATTGTGATGTTTATTTTTAAAAGGAAGTGCTCTATTACTTACCTTAGCAGAACAAATGGAGGGAAATGAAGCAGGTCAAGGGAACATACAGTATAGTGGGGTTCAAATCTCAGAGACTACATTGAAAATCTGAAAATATGTTTGTTTGTTTTTTGACTGAAATAAACAGAAGACTTTTGGTTATGAAAAATGATGTAAAATATATATATATTTTTTTAATATATTTTTTATATTTATTTAAAATATTTAATTCATGTTTTGTGCTATTTCTATGCCAGTAATACAAAATCAAAAAAACTAATTTATGACATTGATCATGCAAACTTTTTTTTAAGCATAAGATACTCTTTGGATCATTGTCAAATCATGCTGAAAATATGATCATCGGGTTTTACACAAACTTCACGCAGCGGCCAAATATGTCCTAAAAGTCACAACATTTTGTAAGTTTATACTTTATACTTATTCATGCTGATAATACAATTTGTAAAATAATCCATACATTTTAAAAACAAATAATAATAAAAAATATACATTATTACATTATTATAATAATAATACATTTGTATTTATTTATTTATTTGTAAAAATATTTGCAAAAAAATGCTTTTGCAAAATAAAAGAATTTTGGCAACACTTTACAATAAGGTTTCATTAGTTAACTACTTTAGTTAACACAATCTAAGAATTAACAATACTTCTATTATCTTGTTAATTTCAACATTTACTAATACATTATTCAAATCAAATGTTGTATTTGTTAACATTAGTTAATGCACTCTGAACTAACATGAACAATCAATGAACAGCTGGATTTTTATGAACTAACATTAACAAAGATTAATAAATACTGTAACAAATGTATTGTACATGCATGTTACCAGAATTTTCGATAGTGCTCTCAGACATTTAGACCCTCACTGTATTTCTTCTCATCTTAAGTAGATTTGGAGTAAGAGTTCAAATGTACTCAGTGCATAGCGCAAATAATGCCATTTGAAGTGTATAATTCTAGAATTCCAGGCGTTTTATTCCAAAGCATTCCAACATGCACTCACAGTGCACATTATGACCACCAATACACACATATACATATATTGCAGATACACAAGTTGCTTTCATTGTGTTTTAGTGAAAGGGGGCATCGATATGCTGCGACTGAGCCTCTCCTTTGAAACGGGCCACAGTGAAGAGGGGCGCACAGATTTGTTCAGTACAGTCTGAGAGGCTGGTTTAGCTAACCTCCAAGGCCACAACAGCAAGGGGGCCTCTGGAGAGCCTCTCTTATGTCAAAAGAGGGGAAAAGCCGCTCAGCTTTTAAGACATCGCTTGGCCTTTTGATCAGTTCACAAGTTACAGTCGGAAACTGAGGCCTTTTTTTGATGCAAATGGCAGCTCATCAAAAGCAGCACTGAAAAACATCTCTTTCTTTGGGACAATAATGGGTCTCGCTCTCGTTCTGGGAAATCACACAGCCAAGGACTGGGTAAAGTGTCCACTCTGAGTGCTGAAAAGCAGCCGCCTGCACAGGTGTGGACATTGTACACGTCTTCCTGCTACGATATCCGAGTCACACACACTTGCAATTAAAGGATTAGGGTTCAAATTATTAGGAGCGCAATACTGGACAACACACTGCTAATTTGTTCCCGGCCCCCTGTTTATGGATCAGTAAGCCAAATAGTAATGAAGTTTAAATGTAATTTGAGTGTTATTATGGTGCAGTAGTGATTAATTAAAAGAGGCTTTGCAATAAACGTGAGGGAGATAGAACAGCGGTTAGTTATAATGTAGAGGAATTAAATATTTTTCTTATTAATGAAGATAATTGCTCGTCAACAGCTTCGGCATTTGATCTCTCCCTTCAAATGGAACAAGCACGACTTCTGAATATTAAAGGGGTAGTTCAACCAAAAACTTTTGTTCCAATGACTTCCTTTATTCTGCAGGACACAAAAGAAGATATTTAGAAGAATGCATCATCTCTTTTGTCCATATTCTTAATATTAGTGGAGTGCAAAACTTTCAAGCTCTAAAAAGCACATACATTGTTTGGAATAAGCTTGGAATAAGTTTTTTTTTTTTTTTTTAAATGTTTTTGAAAGAAATATGCTCACCATGGCTGCATTTATTTGATGAAAAATACATTAAAACAGTAATATTGTGAAATATTATTACAACCTAAAACAACTGTTTTCTATTTTAATATATTTTAAAATGTAATTTATCCAAGTGATGCAGCAGCCATTACTCCAGTCTTCTGTGTCACATGATCCTTCAGAAATCATTCTGAATAACTTACATTTTAAAATACATTACTATAGAAAACCCTTTTTTTATTGTAATAATATTTCACAGTATTACTGATTTTACTGTGTATGTTCCAATATATGAAAGCATAAGAGACTTCTTTCAAAAACATAAAAACTTAATTATTCCCAAATTTTGACCGGTAGTGTAATTGTAACGTGAAATGAATCCATACGACTCAAATTTGATATTTTCTTCAAATATACTTCTCCCTCATGCCGTCCTACATCAAGTATACTTGTCTCCAAAACATCTTCTTTTGTGTGTCACAGAAGAAAGAAAGTCATAAAGGTTTGGAACAACATGAGGATATTTATTTGGGGTGAACTATTCCTTTAAATCACAAATCAGTGTGTTTTATGTCTGTCACTCTGGAAGGTCAAGTTGGAGGAATTCATTACCAGTTGTTTCTCTTTTATTTCAAAAGGACATGAAACGTGACACTTTTATATACTTGTAAATCAGACAGACCTCCTTTGGCATCGCCGAGCATTATCCTGTCTGTTGTGGGATCGGCGGCTCTCCCAAAGCATATCATTATATGCCGTTAAAGAATATGGTGACAGAGATTGCGGAGAGGACAGGGAGGGGCTAAACTAAACTCCACTCAAGGTCATGTTCTCCGACAATGGAGCTACTAATCCTTCGCCCACTCAGACGCGATTGGACCCACACCCCGCCGCTCCGAGGAAGAGTACGGGGGCCGGGTCTCCTCTTCCTCACCCCGTGTATTAGGCTTCCAAGAGCGGCCGGATAATCTACCAATTAGCAGCAATTGTGGTGGAGGGTTTTAATGTGGGGTTCTGTATTTTTTAAATACCGTTTAATTTTTCCTCTCTCTGGCACAATCGTGATTGTCAGCACTCTCTCTGGCTCCCCCATTTAAAATAAAAGAGTCCGAAGCTTAATTTGGCATTAAAGACCGTAGAATGTGCACAGCCAGCGATGTGATTGTCAGTCAGAGTCGGGGCGAGAGAAAAAGAGAGACTGAAGGGAGAAAATCATTTTAAAAGAGAGCTGGTGTGAAGGACTTGTTTGAACAGGCCTAATGCCTGCCAGAGTATCAGTGGAAGAAGCCGCATTGTGCCCAGATAACATGGTGCCCCAACGTTTCACCCCCTGTGGTCCACCGAGTTGGTGTGTTTGGATTAGGACAGCCCATTACATTAGCCTAATAATGGGATAAGGCCAACTTAGCGACATACTGCGCAAGAACACCAGGCAACATGAGCTTGTGGTCGATGGGAAACGTAATGGAAAAATGGAGTTGTTTGAAACAGAACTACATATTTTCTCATTTGGGTGGTAAAACAGGTGGAGCACAATCTTCGTGAGAATTGTGTTTGTGCTAAACGTTTCAAATACTAACCTGTTGGTGGGGCTGTAAAACACAAAGCTTTTACCAAGCTTCTGTGATTACAGTGCTGAAATGATAATAATTAGACGACTATGTGGGTATTTCCATCGGAGGAAACCGAGCCAACATTGCATGCAGTTCTTTAATTTAGCGATGAATGTTATGTCGTGTGAACCAATAAAACCTATGTTTTAGGCAAGCAGGCTGTCAAGGGACAGACTACAAAATTGGTTTCATTACAGAGGCTTGCCTGACAGAGAATATAGGTCAGGGGATGAATGTCTGTGTTTTAGTAAAATACACCAACCAACTATAATAATACTAATAATTCATATAGAAAAATATTGCGCATAACAGTATTTAAGAGTTAAAGCTAAAATTACAAATTAAAAGTTACATTTAAGTCAAACATAAAAATTAGAGGTGCACAATTAAGAAATGAATAGTACTTTTGAAAAATATATATAATCGTGAATAAAATCTATTATGGGCCATCTCCTCCCCTTATAATGTCTCTAGCATTGCATGTATCCACAGAAAAGACAATCCCAGAATGCATCGTAACAAGCTCACTAGAAAAACAATCCAAGATGGCAGAAAAGATCAATGTTTATAATGCTTAAGTCTATGATTGGCTCATTATTGCAGTGATTTTTATGTTTCTAGCATGTCATATGTTTGGCAACAGTTCTTCTAACCCTAATTGATTGAGTGTGTAGCTTTTCATTTCTTAAACAACCATGTAGGAAGACACATCATAGCCATATTCCAGGATGCCAATGTCAAGATTCATCAGGTTCATCAACCAATCATCGAAGAGACATAAATTACACGATTTTAGTTTGAACTGCTACTGCTGATGTATAAACTACGTATGAAGGGTAGAGATAATATTTGATCGCAAACAAATTTATCAAACTTCCATTTGAACGACAGCTGGGTAATTCTATAATTAGGGGTGCATTTGGAAGTTGACAATGTAAAGAAATTTTTCTTTACATTGTAAGTTTTCTTTTTTCCCAAAACACAAACAGGACCTTACATAAAACTCTTAAAATCAAGTACTTATTCTATTAGCCAAACTCAGGGTTTCCTGGTTTGGGATTTCCCCTCCCCCAAAAAGCGGATGTTAGATATATTCCGGTCAACTATGTTACTGACAAAATAAGTATTTGTTCATAGCTTGGAAAAATACCTACAATTTAAATAGTCACCTGACTGACAGATTATGTATCCACTTACCAAAATAAAAAATTATAATCATTAACACTTTATGGAAAAAAATATTTAGAGGTATAATACCTCTCTATTTTCACAAAAGTAGTTAAATGGTCCTAACATTTTCTCAAACAAGTCAAATTTGTATATGCTGTTTTGGAAGAAAAATATCTTGATGGACAACGGACACCTCTGGTAATCTCATAACATTAAACATGTTGTACAGTAGGCAACTGGGTATTTTTGAAAATTAAAAACTCTGCAGTAACACAGTTGACCACATGGAAACATAGTTGACAAAGGTAACAATTGAGAAACTGTGTAAAACTGTGTGAAACTCTCACACATGAGAAATGTTTACTTCCTTTGTTTAGTTCCTGTCCATGGCTGTGTCCGCCATTTGTAGTGGTGTCCAAAATTATTGTGGACGTTATTGAGCGCACTCATTCAATCCCACAATGCACCGCAATAACGAGTGTACTGATGTACGCTTAACGGCTAGAGAATACCCATAATGCACTGTGATAGCCGCACGCTGAATTAATTCCCGCGTCTTACCAGAAAATGGCAACCGCAGCTGAATCATCCATTCATCCATTTTCCAAACCGCACTGGTCCAACGTAATATACAGGTATAAATTCCTGGCAAAGTATACTTCTTTTGACTCGTATGTGTACACAGGCGTTTAACGCATGCGCAGTTTTGAGCAATCTCTCGCCACGAGTTACAACCCATGTAAATACTGCTAAAAAATTAAACGCACATGTGCAACCTGCACGTGCAAAGTACCCGCGGTTACAAAAATCCAGCGGTGCGCGTTCAGTATACGCATACTCTTCTGATGACGAAATTTGCATCGCACGGTACGCTGACCCTCGCGTACACATAAAAAGTGAAGTATACTTTGGCCTTAAGGGTAAACAAATCACCTACACCTATCCCTCATCAGTCCCTGGTTAACTTGTGTATAAATACCCCAGTGTTTGCTCATGTTCTAGGTCTAGTCTTGTCTTGTCTTTTGATGGCTGTTATGTGTTTGGTTCTCTCCTGTTCATGGTTTCTGTTGTTTTGGTTCCTGTTAATTCTATTATTAAAACTCATCTGCAAAAACTCATCTCTTTGGATCCTTTCGCCTTGGTCCCTGAGTTTCACCACGCGTAACAGTTTGCTACGGTCCACTATGTTACCTTTACTGGGTAATACAGTTGACAGGTAACTTAGTTGACATTTTTAGCATTTTGGGCCTATACTCAACATGGAAGCCTAGAACCACTGAACAAATGGTATGTTTAGAAATATATTTTCATAAACATAACATAAGTTTTTGTAAAATTTTGTTGTTAAAATTTGAAGCAATAATACTTATGTAACACTGTGGACAGTCAATTAATCCACTCTTGACACAGGTTTGCTTTTTTAACTAATATTATGGAAAAGAGAGAGGACCCAACTTTTAGTCTTTCATCCGTGTGCTTCAAGATGAAATGACATCACACTATGCAAATTATGTGAGATTGGGACAATCCATTTCTTTTTGAAGGGGGTTTTCCTAGTGGGTAACTTAGTTGACAATTGTTTTTCAGACACACATAAAATAAGGTATATCACAATAAACACTTATTATTTTTGAAGAGCACAACCTAATGTCTTGATTATCTAATCTAACTAAAGGTAAAACTATAAAATTATTTTATGTTTGAGATCATTTTCATGCTTAAATGCATATTAGAATGAGCAACTTTACAAAATTGGACAGTTGAATACCAGGGTTCTATGTGATATGAACCTCATTTTTGAACAAAAGATATGAGTTTTTCCATATGTAGTAGTGTGACTGGGGAAAATATAATTAATTTTGTACTATGAAAATAAGCACTGGGGCTTTATATTTATGGAAATATATTAAAAATATATATCACGGACATGAGATGTACCTGCAATTATAGAATGACCCAGCTACAAATTATAAACGAAGACCCCAGACCTAAGCTAAGATAGGCTACAGCAATCAGCTTCACTAAAGATTCACTAAAGCTTCAAGAGATAGGCTAGGCGAGTGAAATTATATGTATATTGTCTTGCTGTATATGTGTCGTTTTCTGTAAATTTTCTGTCTAAAAGTGACCAAAAAAGCCATTTTAAAGACCTAAAAAATCCTTGGGAGGGGATACGACTGCTAAAATTTTGTGTGCCTCCTCAAAGCTATCTCACGACCAATTCGTACGTATTTGTACGAGGCGCCTAATTCGTACGACATCACTCGTATGAATTTGTACGATTCGTCTATACTGCAGTGATGGGTAGGTTTAGGGGCGGGGTTTGAGGTTAGGTCAATCGTACGAAATCATACAAATTGACCAACTCGTCAAATACGTACGATTTAATAAAAATCATACCAATTCAATGAGATCGGGTTGGCCTCCTCTATTTTAAAACCCACCAGCCGCCACTGGAAAGAATGGTTGGGAGGGAGCATGAAGAATCATTTTTACATGAATTGGCACCTCTGAATCCTTAAATTTATTGAAAGTCTTTAGAATGTGCTGAAGTAGACTTTACAGAGTGCTTGACTCTTGCATTGTCAATACAAGATCTACAAGATCTCCAAAAATGTATGCACCTCTTGATGGAAATAAATGTTGTGAACACAAATATATATATGGAAATAACACTAATTGATGGAGTGTGTGTATATATATATATATATATATATATATATATACACTCACCTAAAGGATTATTAGGAACACCTATTCAATTTCTCATTAATGCAATTATCTAATCAACCAATCACATGGCAGTTGCTTCAATGCATTTAGGGGTGTGGTCCTGGTCAAGACAATCTCCTGAACTCCAAACTGAATGTCAGAATGGGAAAGAAAGGTGATTTAAGCAATTTTGAGCGTGGCATGGTTGTTGGTGCCAGACGGGCCGGTCTGAGTATTTCACAATCTGCTCAGTTACTGGGATTTTCACGCACAACCATTTCTAGAGTTTACAAAGAATGGTGTGAAAAGGGAAAAACATCCAGTATGCGGCAGTCCTGTGGGCGAAAATGCCTTGTTGATGCTAGAGGTCAGAGGAGAATGGGCCGACTGATTCAAGCTGATAGAAGAGCAACTTTGACTGAAATAACCACTCGTTACAACCGAGGTATGCAGCAAAGCATTTGTGAAGCCACAACACGCACAACTTTGAGGCGGATGGGCTACAACAGCAGAAGACCCCACCGGGTACCACTCATCTCCACTACAAATAGGAAAAAGAGGCTACAATTTGCACGAGCTCACCAAAATTGCAACTTGGACAGTTGAAGACTGGAAAAATGTTGCCTGGTCTGATGAGTCTCGATTTCTGTTGAGACATTCAGATGGTAGAGTCAGAATTTGGCGTAAACAGAATGAGAACATGGATCCATCATGCCTTGTTACCACTGTGCAGGCTGGTGGTGGTGGTGTAATGGTGTGGGGGATGTTTTCTTGGCACACTTTAGGCCCCTTAGTGCCAATTGGGCATCGTTTAAATGCCACGGCCTACCTGAGCATTGTTTCTGACCATGTCCATCCCTTTATGACCACCATGTACCCATCCTCTGATGGCTACTTCCAGCAGGATAATGCACCATGTCACAAAGCTCGAATCATTTCAAATTGGTTTCTTGAACATGACAATGAGTTCACTGTACTAAAATGGCCCCCACAGTCACCAGATCTCAACCCAATAGAGCATCTTTGGGATGTGGTGGAACGGGAGCTTCGTGCCCTGGATGTGCATCCCACAAATCTCCATCAACTGCAATATGCTATCCTATCAATATGGGCCAACATTTCTAAAGAATGCTTTCAGCACCTTGTTGAATCAATGCCACGTAGAATTAAGGCAGTTCTGAAGGCGAAAGGGGGTCAAACACAGTATTAGTATGGTGTTCCTAATAATCCTTTAGGTGAGTGTATATATATATTAGTGCTGTCAAATTGATTAATCACATCTAACATACATATTTGTAAACACTTTTAGAGTCCAATCCTCACTAGTTGCTTATTTGCATGCATATTACTAAGATATCGGCTGTTTGTTAGTACTAATAAAGCACATATTAATGCTTTATTATGTATGACCATATTATATATCCCTTAATACCCTATACCTAAACTTAACAACTACATTATTAACTATTAATAAGCAGTAATTAAGAGGCAATTGAGGCAAAGGTCGTAGTTAATAGTTAATAGTGAGAATAAAGTGTGACCATATATACGCACTCATATTATATAGCCTATTTACAAACTTTTATGTTATATGCGATTAATCGCTTTGAAAGCACATATATATATACTGTGTTAATCATCAGAAAATGAATGAATGAACGATACAAGTTGTTGTTTGTATAATAAAAAAACAACTGAAGTCATTCCTCAAATTTATGCCTTTAAAAAAGCAGCACATAGCAGCACATCTGAGCTGCATTTTTCTCAGGTGGGGCCATAGGGAGCCAAGAGGCCAATAATTAGTTGTCATCCCTGCTTGACTTTATAGTGCTAATTTGGGGTCAGGCTGTGGGGTATGAAGGTCACGGCCACAGCTGGCTCTCTCAGCGTGTCCACTGCGGCTGTTTGTCTATTGCTGGAGCGAAAACAATCTGCTGGCTGTTCCCTATGGTCGGTATAGTGACCTTGCCCTTGGCCACGGTGGTGATGGCAGCTGGTGTCAAGGAGAACAATGCCACAGAGTTCCCGGGACCTCTATCCTCTGCTTTACTCCACGAGCCCCTCTCGCAGGTGCATGGCGATCGGTGGAGAAGGGGCGGAGCGTTCCTTCAAGAGATGTCACAACCTCTTCTATAATTGTTTACCTCATAATCAAAACACTGAAGGCTAGAGCTTATCTCTCTTTCAATCTTCTAAATCTGACCTTGGCTCTTCAAATAACAGTATGATCCTTTTACTAATGGCTAACTCTTCCCCGGAGGGTTCATCTCCAGGTCTCAGTACAATAACATACTGGAAGTGCATAACTCTGTGGGAGCTTACTGACCAGCTTTTAAGGGCATCAGCTTCAAAGCTGGAGTACCTGAACTAAAGTTTAAGTTAAATTAGACTTGCTATTGCCAAAGGGCAGGATTAACCGAAAATTATAATAACAAACACCACTTTGCGCACGTCACGCCACACAGTTCTGAGTTGAGAGTTTCAGGAGAGACAATAGGACACCCTCATCCTTGGACTTTCTTGTGAGCGTTCGCTCACTTCCTTCATTCTGTTTGGGTAAACAGTGCCAGCCTGGTGTCCACCTGCTTTGGGGCAGTTGAGAAATTGACGTTTCCTGAAAAGTTCCTTGAACTTTAACCTGTGGGGGGCAGGAAGAGGGGTGCGGTATAGCGATGCCCTCCTGTGTGGCCAACTACCATTTAACCCCTTAATTGTTACAAGGCAGCTCCTGGCGCTCTAATACTTGGTTTCCGGAAATCACTCTTAAACAATCAAATGAACGCACATGCATGGAATTCGCCATGCCTTTGGGCCTGGGATAAACGGTGTAGCCTGAAACAGTCATCTGGTGGTGCTCAAAAAGGAGGAAAAGCTTCGTCTAAACACATTTCTAGAAGTGAATCTGATCAGTAAATGAAATGGAGCAAATAACTTAAATAGAACCAAATCACAGAAATACAGTTAATTGCGGTTTTAAACAAGGACTTATCAAATTATTTCAATGGTCACGCTACTCAGGATGTCACAATAAACTTCTTACAGCATGACACTCATTAAAGGGAATTAACATTATGGTAACATGGAATGTAAGGGGATATGAAGCAGGTACACTAAAAAAAGTCAGTTTTCAATCAGATTTTGAAGTAGACAGACTGAAACAGTATTTTCTTGTAAAACATATCAGAAAGGTGGATGAAGGTGGGACAGAAGTAATATTTTTCCACATACAGTGGGAATTATATCATGATCAGCGCTCATTGCAAGACATTTGACTTTATATTGTGCATTATTGTCACTGTAAGAAAGCATTACTGATTATTGATATGATAATTGAGTCATTCATCACATGCTCACACACTACACTCTAAAAAAACCTTGGGTTATTTTTTCTACCCAAATCCTGGGGTGAGCCTTTTGGGTCATTTTTTGGGGTTATTTTTTCAGTGTTTGGGTAGTTTTTGCTTTACCCAGCTCCTAGGTCAGACGTAACAACCCAGGGGTTGAGTTATTTATCGCGGGCTTTTTGCGACCTCTTCAGAAGAGAGCAGTGCAACTCCGTCAAATTGGTGCATGTCTTCGGTAAAATACAGGCTTGTGTACATTTTATTTTATCTATAAATTCGTTATTGTGCTGTATATATTGTTTAATTTTATGCAAAGCAACATACAGGGGCGCAATGTGAGTCACCTACATGAGTGTTGCGCTGGAAACGCCTGATGCCTTGTAAAAAAAATGTTATGATTTTATGCAAAAAGATACAAAATATAAATATGTAGGATGTTAAAATATGTCCTCAGAACTGCACACTGATTGTTTATGGACAGGTTATAGAGCCAGTCACCGCATATTTTGGCTACGAATGAAACGCAGGGCAGAGGTCTAAAGTTAGAAGTTCCACCGCTGAACATGATACAACGGGACAACAGAGACTGGTCAATTACACTTGAATTACTTCTAAAGCCTCGTGCACACAGGGACGATAATCACGCGCGCTTATCGCCAGTGTTTTTTGACGCGTCTTTGTGTTTATACCCAAGCAATTTTCACTGCCGATGCGCTGAGTGAACATGCAAATTCACTCCCTTACAGTAGATGGCGCTTATTGAAAAACAGAAATACCCTGTTACACAAGGTGGCACTGCACAACTTTATGCTTCTGACTCGCTTGTCACACAGAAGAAGAAGAGAGCCAGTATTTACGTGCTTGCCAAAACCATTCACACACTTTTTGCTAACTGGTAAAAAGAACATGGATATTTCAAGCTATTTCATTCGCTGTGGTGTTTATCATAAAGTTCTTTGTGTTCAGACACCAAAGAGACCAGCCTCTCTTCATTCATCTTGCCTCGTTGCATCTTGTTCTTCGTCTACTTACTTCCTCTTTGTCGTCTTCTTCTTAGGTATCAGTGTGTGCTCGGCAAAACCGTTTTGTGCTTGAGCGCCACCGAGTCGTGTTTTACTGTAACTTCAGCAGCTCCAGGCACGTGAACAAATGCGGCAATCTCATTGGTCGGCCAGTTTTTAACGCGGCGCGTCAAACGAAAAAAAACTAACCTGAGGCGTTTTTTTTTTAAATGGCGCTTTTACGCCTGGCGTTTTGTGCGTCGGTGAGCACACTCACGTTGGGTGTTTCTCAAACGGAAATCCTACCGAGACTGCGTCCTGCCTAGTCCAGTCCTTCTAAAGGCTTGTAGGCTAGTGCCCTCCTTAGCAATTAAACGCTAGAATGAGACGGTCTAGTAAGTGTGCACGGCTACGTCACACATGTTCCCACCCCACGTGGTCACGGGCCGGCACGAAAATACTATTAAAACTTAACTTTGGAAAAATACTTTGTATTACAAATATTTATATTAACTGGCTTTCTATGAATGCAATACAGTGAATGACATCCGTCTGTGGTCTCCCAGTGGCTTACATTATTGTCAGTTTAGTGTTAGTGATTAATTTACAGCAAAACAAAAGATAACTATGCTTTCATATACGAAAACATTATTTTTGTCTTACATTTCATAACAAACTCAGACCAGCTCAGTACTGACTCGTTTTCCATCAGTTTATTTTAGTGAAATTAAATGCATCCAAAGGATTGTGGGTGATTTAAGGCCGCGAAGGATACAGCCAATGCATCCTTCAAAACAGGCCGAATGAAGGACGTGAAAGGAATGAAGGGCGTTAAATGTCTGCGATAAGCGTGCGCGATAATCGTCCCGGTGTGCACGAGGATTTAATGTTCAATTTCTACTTCTAATATTTGTTAAACGAGCTTAAATGTAGGCAATCTGAACTAAAAACAATATAAAATATGCTATACTGTAAAATATGATCGATATAAAGGAATTATTATGCAAACCAGTGGCTGTGTGGAGTATTTTAAAAGAATTTAGAGGATTTAAGTGAATCCGTATACATTAATTCATGTATGAAGTAAAATAATAAGATAGTATTATAGTAAAAATGAATCAAACCATTATGCTGGGTTAAATCAACCGTAGGCTGGGTAATAAACAACCCAATTTGCTGGGTAAAATTAACCCAACATGTGTTCTGTCTTATATTTACCCAGCCCTTGGGTTGTTTTTAACCCAGTGTTTTTTAGAGTGTATGCTGCTTCTTCAAACACAAGCTGTGAAAGTTTGTGCATCAAAGTTCCTCGGTAAAAGTTCCATAAGCCAAAAAAAAAAAAAATATTATTTCGTGGTCTTTGCAAGAGCTGGTAAAGTGTTTCAGCTTCACACATAATCTCTTTTTGACTTTTAGCTACATAATCACAGTTTAATTCATTCATACTGCCTGTGCCTGACCAGCATCTGTTACGCAAATATCCAACACAACGCAAACAGAATTTCCAAAATCATAGATACTCTTATTCTGTGCCAGTAAGTAATTTAAACACAATAAACATTTGAATTCATGTAGATACAGTGGGGAGAACAAGTATTTGATACACTGCCGATTTTGCAGGTTTGCCCACTTACAAAGCATGTAGAAGTCTGTAATTTTTATCATAGGTACTCTTCAACTGTGATAGACGGAATCTAAAACAAAAATCCAGAAAATCACATTGTATGATTTTTAAGTGATTAATTTGCATTTTATTGCATGACATAAGCATTTGATACATCATAAAAGCAGAACTTAATATTTGGTACAGAAACCTTTGTTTGCAATTACAGAGATCATATGTTTCCTGTAGTTCTTGACCAGGTTCGCACACACTGCAGCAGGGATTTTGGCCTACTCCTCCATACAGACCTTCTCCAGATCCTTCAGGTTTCGGGGCTATCGCTGGGCAATACAGACTTTCAGCTCCCTCCAAAGATTTTCTATTGGGTTCAGGTCTGGAGACTGGCTAGGCCACTCCAGGACCTTGAGATGCTTCTTACGGAGCCACTCCTTAGTTGCCCTGGCTGTGTGTCTCGGGTCGTTGTCATGCTGGAAGACCCAGCCACGTCTTCTTCAATGCTCTTACTGAGGGAAGGTGGTTGTTGGCCAAGATCTTGCGATACATTGCCCCATCCATCCTCCCCTCAATACGGTGCAGTCGTCCTGTCCCCTTTGCAGAAAAGCATCCCCAAAGAATGATGTTTCCACCTCCATGCTTCATGGTTGGGATGGTGTTCTTGGGGTTGTACTCATCCTTCTTCTTCCTCCAAACACAGCGAGTCGAGTTTAGACCAAAAAGCTCTATTTTTGTCTCATCAGACCACATGACCTTCTCCCATTCCTCCTCTGGATCATCCAGATGGTCATTGGCAAATTTCAGACGGGCCTGGACATGCGCTGGCTTGAGCAGGGGGACCTTGCGTGCGCTGCAGGATTTTAATCCATGACGGCGTAGTGTGTTACTAATGGTTTTCTTTGAGACTGTGGTCCCAGCTCTCTTCAGGTCATTGACCAGGTCCTGCCGTGTAGTTCTGGGCTGATCCCTCACCTTCCTCATGATCGTTGATGCCCCACGAGGTGAGATCTTGCATGGTGCCCCAGACCGAGGGAGATTGACCGTCATCTTGAGCTTCTTCCATTTTCTAATAATTGCGTCAACAGTTGTTGCCTTCTCACCAAGCTGCTTGCCTATTGTCCTGTAGCCCATCCCAGCCTTGTGCAGGTCTACAATTTTATCCCTGATGTCCTTACACAGCTCTCTGGTCTTGGCCATTGTGGAGAGGTTGGAGTCTGTTTGATTGAGTGTGTGGACAGGTGTCTTTTATACAGGTAACGAGTTCAAACAGGTTAAGCAGTTAATACAGGTAATGAGTTTCTTCTTAAAGAAAAACTAACAGGTCTGTGAGAGCCGGAATTCTTACTGGTTGGTAGGTGATCAAATACTTATGTCATGCAATAAAATGCAAATTAATTATTTAAAAATCATACAATGTGATTTTCTGGATTTTTGTTTTAGATTCCGTCTCTCACAGTTGAAGAGTACCTATGATAAAAAATTACAAACGTCTACATGCTTTGTAAGTATGAAAACCTGCAATATCGGCAGTGTATCAAATACTTGTTCTCCCCACTGTACATCTAACTACTTTTCAAAATGTTTGACATGTCAGCGAAGCAACAGTGGATAAACATGTTAGGACTTTAATTAGTAAATGATGACTAATGTGTATTAGTCAGCCTTTATTAGAAATATCACAGGAATTTTAAACGGGCTGAAAGGAAGCAGTATATCAGGAGAGGGAGATGGTCTGTCTGTCCAGATGATTTGCAGACGCATTATTAGCATACAGTGCGAGTTCCTCTGGAGGACATAGCACTTGTTTTTCTTCTTTCTCTGTGTTTTCTTTTTCTTTCTTTGCCCTTGTGTTAAGGTTTATCGAAGGTTGTGTTAGGTTTCCTGTGATATATCATTTTACCACCAAAGATTTTTGTACAAACAGAGAACACAAACACATCTGAGAGACTAATGTCTTGAAATATGCTTCACATAAGCACTTGTGTTTATCATTTTAAAGTGCAGTTTCTGCTCAAGATGGGCTGTGAATATGCTGGAGCAAAATGGAAATTAAACCACAACTTCAGCAAAAATATGGAAGTATGGAGTAATTAATGTCCCTATGACAAACATTAAAAGACTGCATTTCAGTTGCCATGAAATCAAAGTTGACCATTCTTATTTTTTATGTAATATTGTAGTTGATTATAAATGATTTATCTGTGCACTTCATTATTTTTTTTAAATTCTAATCTTTAATCAAAAACATTAACCTTCCTTCCCCCCTCGAAACGACTTCGCTTCTCTTCCTGTCATGTGCTATGGCGTGAGGGCGGGGCTTGATTTCATCCTTCGGGAATTGATTGGCTCGTTGGAAGTTGGGCGTTGCTAACAAAAAGGAGGCAGAAACGAGAAAGACCGTGATAGCCCCGCCCTCGCGCCATAGCACATGACAGGAAGAGAATTTTTTTTCTAATTTCAGAAGCCATTTCACTCGAATATACATCACAATAAGGAAAAAAGAGCAATCGCAACTTCCGTTTCATGCCGACTTTAACATTTACAACACAACAAGACCAAAATAATAATATTAACTAGATTTTTATATGGAAAAGTGCTTGCTCATGCAAAACTTGCCTCCACAATGTTGGAGTTGGAAAACTTTCTAGAGTGTACTCAGTGGTTGCTAAGGTGTTGGGAAATTGATAGGCCATTGCAAAAAAATCCCTATGGGATCTTTTTTTTGCTAATTTTATTGTCTGCACCACCATTAATGATAATAATAATAATAATAATTATTATTATTATTATTATTATTATATTACTAAATATAAGACCTACATTTTATTGGCTGAACCACCGCCACTAATAATAATAATAATGATTATTAGTAGTAGTAGTAGTAGTTCTTATATATAATAATATTTATTAATAATAATAATTATTATTTTTATTAGTAGTAGTAGTAGTTCTTATATAATAATAATAAATAAATAAATAAATAAATAAATAAATAAATAAAAGAGCTACATTTTATTGGCTGAACCACCACTAATAATAATAATTATTACTATTTTTATTAAATATAAAATGTTTTATATGTTTTACTTGGTAAATGTCTATTTAATATAGTTTCCCCCAGTGCATCATGGGATGTCAAGCACCCTGTATGGCTTGCCATACTTCAGTTTTTCCACTTTGCGCTGACTTAGACGCACGTGGGCTTAGAGTGTTCCTCAGCCCTTCTGAGATAGCGACCTATAGGCCTGATTGCTTCCCAGGATCAGAACGAAAAGCAGCATCCAGTCGAGTTTCGCTCAGTCCCGCTAAGCTAACCACACAAACTGCCAGATCAGAGGTGTCTCCAGCAGCCCTGGATTACTTAGGAGGCCAAATTATATTTCACTTCATCTACTTTGTTTATTTCTTCCTCTTCTCTTTATCTGCCCTCTCCAACCTGCCGCTTCCAATCTGATTCTTCTTTCCTGTGTCACTACTGCCCCAAAACTCAGGTGTTATTTTTCAAAAGGGGATCTCAGGAGAGTCGGAGTTTAGTGATGTAATGAAACAACAGCCAGATTCCAGGCAAGCTTTTAGCACCAGCAGATTGGGTGGGGAGAAAGTTCTGAAGAGACTCCAAGGTCAATTGCTGTGGGAACCGACACTTTTGCCAGAATGAAAAAGGAAACGGAGAACGTATTAAAGGCTGCTACCTCCAAACTCTTGCTTTCACCTCTCTCAGCAGACACTATCATATGTCTACTTCATGTTGATGGAGGCCTTGTAAAGTATATGTCGCATAACATTGAATCCACATTTAATTCAATGTAAAATAGAAAATTAAAATGTAACTGAAACTTATGTAACCACAAAAGTTAATATAAACAGATGAAAGTGGTATTCTTGACGATCCAAAAATAATTTCAACCATGTGAATTCTTTTCCCAAAAAGAATAAAAGAGAAAGAGATTAATAAAGGATGGAGATGGTAGGTATATTTTGGTTGCTAAACGTATTAATTTATTGTTATTAATATTATTTCCATGGTTGCAACTGTGATTGAAATAAAAAAATAAAATGCAATTAAATAAAATAGTAGAACATGTAAAAAATAAAAGGTGTATATTTGACCTTTGATTCAGTATTAAATCCTTTATGATGTGATGTTGATCTACCTCACTACTTAAACAAATATAGTTTTACACTATAAACCTTTCTCTCAGATACTTTAAAAAGTCTTGGCAGAAGCAGAGACACAAGCATTTGGTGTGTGAACGTTGTGTGTGTTTAAAAAAATTCCCTGCTTTGTGAGGTACGACGAAGACAAATGGCCGGATTCTGAATCCGACAAACGGCCGGATTAAGACAAAGAATTCCTTTTTTATTTTATTTATCTGTATATTTGGCATTTTAATAATTTTATAGTATAAATGCACTACTAATTATGTTAAATATTAAATATATATATATAGGTTATACTTTATTTTTTAAGGTGTCTTTGTTACACTGTAATTAGACATTTAATTACTGAGTAATATTAGGTAACTACATGTACTTAATATAGGGTTAGGATTAGGGTTTGGTTTGGTTTAGGGCTAGTTGCATGTAATTATGCATAATTTATAGGTATTACTATAGTAACTACATGTAACAATGACACTATATATATATATATATAGAGAGAGAGAGAGAGAGAGAGAGAGAGAGAGAGAGAGAGAGAGAGAGAGATGCCTTTTCAGAATAACCTGCATTATAAATTTTTTGTTGCATATATATATATATATATATATACAGTATATGCAACAAAACATTTATAATGCAGGGAATTCTGAAAAATTTTCCTCTAAAAGACTTTCTTTTACTTTCTTGCCAATGATGCATAGGAAAAATACAAAAGAGTTGTCTGTTATCCTATATTTATTTATATTTGGGAATAAAAATTATTATTGATTTATTTGTATAAGATACAAAAAAGATACGTATATGAAAAAAGTGTGAATTTATGAACTTCCCTTATTTTACAATCTCTATGTTTATTAGTAATTTCAGTAATTGCACAAAAAGCTGCACAGAAACGAACACATTTACAAATATCAACACTTTTCACATGAAACAATGTTAATCTTTTGAAAGCAATGATCCTACAACAGCTCTTGATATCAAAATGAGAATGCTAAATGTGAACTATACCATGCTGCTCTGCAGTAAATGTATGTCACGTAAAATGTAATCCAGCACTCCATATCCCGCTTTCACCGGCCCCTGTCTTCCAACAGTTCCTGCCACCCCGGAGGTCAACGAGATTAGCCCGGGAACGTGAGAGGAAGCCAGGGATGGCCTGGTGTGGAGCCTCCCCTCACTCTGTCTCCATCTCCTCTCCCCTGTGATTTAAATTCAATCGCTGAGAGCATCGGCGCGACACAGCCGCCATTAAAGCAGCGTGCTATTTACACATCATAAGCCAGTCTATTACATTGACATCCCAAGGAGCGCACTTCAGCCCCGCGCGAACTCATCCTCGGCCCACAACCGGGCCCCCTCTCTGTTTGCTCTGTGCTCCGGCATGCTGATTGGGCGATTTTGGAGCGATATGACATTCCACTACTGCAGGACGACGTGTTAGGTCATCTTTCTGAAGTAGTCAGGAGGCATTCATTATTTTGGGGCGAGGGAAATTTTCAAAAGAAAGGTCAACTAAGAGATGGGGATGGTGTAGGTTGATTTTAATAGAGGTGGTGGTCGGTGGGTGTTACAATTGAGCAGGGAATACTGTATATCCCACACTTACAATATATCCACACCAGCTCATCCAAAAACAGTGTTTAAACTGTGGAAAGTGAGGGAAGCAAATGTTTGCTTTTATGTATTTTATTCAGTATAACAGCACAATCGGTCTGACCAGTTGCGGTGAGAAGCGCCTGTTAGTACCAACTCAGTGCCCGAAATGTTCCTCCACTCCTGTCCGCTCATTGCACCACTAAAGACATTAAAAATATTTGAGCACTTACAATCAGATGGCTTGAACTGTGCATGTGTGTGAGTGTGAGTATATTTGTGTGTCTGACTGGTGTTTATATACTGAGGGTGCCCTGAGGAGAGTGAACTCAAAGCGGCTTAACGTTGAGGAGTGAACCCTTGCTGAACTCGGAGCAGGTGGGGAAATATTCTCTCTCTCAGTGTCTCTCGTACTCTAGGACCTGCTTTAACTTTTATAGTGATCAGTAGAACTCTATCACTTCTCTTACTCACAGAATCTGTGGTTAAAAACACAATCATTGAAATTACATGTAGATGTAAAACATTTCTGCCTTTATACATGAGTGTGACAGTTAATGTGACAGTTCATAGTGAATACATAACTATACATTTTTTTTAAAAAGAAATTAGTAGTTTTATTCAGCAAACAATTGACAGTGACAGTAAAGACATTTATAATGTTACATACGAGTTCTTTTGAACTTTCTATTCATTAAAGAATCCTGAAAAAAAAAAAAAAAAAATTTTTAACAAAATTCAGCTTTGCCATCACAGAATTAAATTACGTTTTAAAATATTTAAATTGCATTTTAAAATAATTAACATAAGATAAAATGGAAAAGAGTTCTTTTAAATTGTAATAATATTGCACAATATAAATTTTTACTGTATTTTTGATCTAATGCAGCCTTGGTGAGCATGATATTTTTTTCAAACAGTCTGAACAGTAGTGTATATATAAAACTATATATATATATATATATATATATATATATATATAGTGTTGGGCAAATTTTTTGTGTGTGTGATTTTCTCTCATTTGTCTAAAAATTATCAATATGGATTGTTAAAATGTTTCAATACAGACCATCAGCACTTACACAAACCTACATCAGGTTACATGGATGAAACCCAAAACACTTGTGATTAGTTTGGAAAGATTTTAATATTCATGAAGGATGGAATGTCCACCCATGGAGAGAGTGTTTTGCTTTGGTTACATGCTGACATTTTTGCTAGCTTGGGAATTTATAAATTGAAACCAAAAACTTTATGTACATTGATTCCTGCACACATGCATTTGTATTTTTTGGGTCAGAAATGTGCTGTAATTGCAAGTTTTAGTTTCAAGTTAGACATCAAGACTAAATATTTCTACTTTTTTATTTCAAATACATAAACGTTAAATGCTTGCAGTATTTCTCACTGATCCATTTCACTAATTTCACTGCAGCTTTGATATTACAGATTCATCATCATCAAAAAAGAGTGAATTCAACAGTTGTTTACACACATAGAATTACATGGTATATTGCAACTGCAGAATTTCCTATCATGCCCTAAAGAAAAGATCTAAGCTGGAATCATGTCAAGTTGGTGTGTCACCACATTTCAAGGACAGAAATACAGACCAGTTATCATGTTGTTAATGTAAATTACAATTGACTTTTATTGGTCTACCACTTACTATGAAATTTCCCGTCTTTAAAGACAGCCATAAAAATTATTATAGTGTACTGCAAGTGCGAAGTTTTCATTTGAGGAAAAAGAAACCATAAATCACCAACAAGACCATTTGAATAAAGAGATTTAAACCTTTCCTTCTTTTATTCATTCTAGTCTTTTTTCATATAGTCATGGGGGAAAAAACTAAATAAATAATTATAATAAAACAAATAATAAACTGCAACTAACCATCAAAATGTGCATATGAGAGTAAAGAATTTAGGCTTTTAGAATTTTTAGAGTTTTTAAAAGTAAAAAAAAAAAAAAAAACTACAGACAATATGGATAATATTAGCCTAATATAATATTTAGTCTAGTGTTTGTTACATTTGTTAAACATTATGCTGTTTATGGATTTTAAAACGTCAATTGTCCTGTCAGTCTGTCATGCTGAAAACAAATTTCAATTGTAAATTTTAATATTCTTCACATTTATAAAAAAAAAAAAAAAAAAACATTTTTGTAAATGTGTTGGTCGCCACATGATCCAATGTAAACCGTGGATGCTCAAACAAAACCAGTTGTGAGCCACTGATCCAAAGGTTTTGAAGTATTTGAGAGCTTGTGGGGAATCTCTTCATGGTTATCATACCCCATCTAGTGGCTGGAGCCGGTTAGACTGATAAACTAAGGCGAACCAGCAAACCTCTCTCTCCTCTCCACACTGCAAGCATGAGGAATAGAGCCAAAGATCAACTGGCAGTCAAAAGCTATTACACATGCAAGTCGATATGAAAGAATAAAAAATAATACAGCAAAAAAAGGTTTTAACTTTAGAAAAGTAAACCGTATGATTTTGTGTGGATAAAATAGCGAGTTCCAGTACAGCTGTTTGTATAGGCTAATAAACGAACGAACAGCACAGAGTAAATGTAATAGCTTGAGGTAGATTGAGTGAAGTGGAACCTGCTGTGTGTGCGGCTGATTCTGATCGTAAATATGGTTCATGTTATGTAGATATAAAGATGTAAGAATGTGTGAAAGCGCTGCCCTATATTGCCCCCTTGTTTCACAATGCCATTATCCGTCTGAAAACGGATCCCCGGTGAGCTTCTTTTGCGTTTTTCCTCTCAAAGAATAAGTGCACAAAATCGATCTCAGGTCTTGCGAGCAAAGCTGCGTCTTATAAGGTTACAGATGGGACCATTTAATTCACGTCTAGGGGCAATTCACAGACACATGCTAGTGAAAGAGAATATCTCTTTCCCAGAGAACCTGTGCACCAGAAGTGCTCCACCTGTTCCTCGCTGCTCTCCCGTCAGAGCGTTTTCCTGTCTTTCCCCGCTTGAGATAAACATCTGTGTGTGACATGGCCTTCAAATTGACCATGTTAACGATTCTCTTCCATACAGTAAGCATGTCATGTTGAAAAGGGAGATTTCCTCATCTGTTGTGACTTTGGCTGTCAGCAAAGGGGAACCATGTTACAGTATCTGTCCTGTTCTGCTAAAATTTACCCTCTTCTACTATTTCAGTACTGTGTCTCCCAGAATAAGTATATCAAAACAAAGCGAGGAGGTCGGTTGCACTGGTGTCTGTCGTACTGGAAGTTTTACTGCTCTGTGGTGTTCATACATGAAAGTAGAAACAGATGAGCAACAGGTAATATCGCTGTCACTCACATGTTCACACAGACCTTTACTACAATGGAGAACAGATACTGAGAGATACAGATGTCTGTATGTAGTCCAGTACTGTTTCTCATGTCAGTGTATATTTGGACATCACGAAAATACATACGCAATATAGTTACAACTCTAAATATATAAATGTAAATCCTAATATTTATTTATAAATCTGAATATGTACAAACCCGATTCCAAAAAAGTTGGGACACTGTACAAATTGTGAATAAAAACAGAATGCAATGATGTGGAAGTTTCAAATTTCAATATTTTATTCAGAATACAACATAGATGACATATCAAATGTTTAAACTGAGAAAATGTATCATTTTAAGGGAAAAATAAGTTGATTTTAAATTTCATGGCATCAACACATCTCAAAAAAGTTGGGACAAGGCCATGTTTACCACTGTGTGGCATCCCCTCTTCTTTTTATAACAGTCTGCAAACGTCTGGGGACTGAGGAGACAAGTTGCTCAAGTTTAGGAATAGGAATGTTGTCCCATTCTTGTCTAGTACAGGCTTCTAGTTGCTCAACTGTCTTAGGTCTTCTTTGTCGCATCTTCCTCTTTATGATGCGCCAAATGTTTTCTATGGGTGAAAGATCTGGACTGCAGGCTGGCCATTTCAGTACCCGGATCCTTCTTCTACGCAGCCATGATGTTGTAATTGATGCAGTATGTGGTCTGGCATTGTCATGTTGGAAAATGCAAGGTCTTCCCTGAAAGAGACGACGTCTGGATGGGAGCATATGTTGTTCTAGAACTTGGATATACCTTTCAGCATTGATGGTGCCTTTCCAGATGTGTAAGCTGCCCATGCCACACGCACTCATGCAACCCCATACCATCAGAGATGCAGGCTTCTGAACTGATCGCTGATAACAACTTGGGTTGTCCTTGTCCTCTTTAGTCCGGATGACATGGCGTCCCAGTTTTCCAAAAAGAACTTCAAATTTTGATTCGTCTGACCACAGAACAGTTTTCCACTTTGCCACAGTCCATTTTAAATAAGCCTTGGCCCAGAGAAAACACCTGCGCTTCTGGATCATGTTTAGATATGGCTTCTTTTTTGACCTATAGAGTTTTAGCCAGCAACGGCGAATGGCACGGTGGATTGTGTTCACCGACAATGTTTTCTGGAAGTATTCCTGAGCCCATGTTGTGATTTCCATTACAGTAGCATTCCTGTATGTGATGCAGTGCCGTCTAAGGGCCCGAAGATCACGGGCATCCAGTATGGTTTTCCGGCCTTGACCCTTACGCACAGAGATTGTTCCAGATTCTCTGAATCTTTGGATGATATTATGCACTGTAGATGATGATAACTTCAAACTCTTTGCAATTTTTCTCTGAAAAACTCCTTTCTGATATTGCTCCACTATTTTTCGCCGCAGTATTGGGGGAATTGGTGATCCTCTGCCCATCTTGACTTCTGAGAGACACTGCCACTCTGAGAGGCTCTTTTTATACCCAATCATGTTGCCAATTGACCTAATAAGTTGCAAATTGGTCCTCCAGCTGTTCCTTATATGTACATTTAACTTTTCCGGCCTCTTATTGCTACTTGTCCCAACTTTTTTGGAATGTGTAGCTCTCATGAAATCCAAAATGAGCCGATATTTGGCATGACATTTCAAAATGTCTCACTTTCAACATTTGATATGTTATCTATATTCTATTGTGAATAAAATATAAGTTTATGAGATTTGTAAATTATTGCATTCCTTTTTTATTCACAATTTGTACAGTGTCCCAACTTTTTTGGAATCGGGTTTGTAGTTATAAGTAAATATATAAATGGATATCATGAAAATACAGGTGTAAATCTCAATATATACATGTATAGGTCTGAATATTTAGATATAAATATCTGAATATATAGTTATAATTCTGAATATACTGTACACAGATGTAAATCCTGAACAGTCTAATCTAAATAATTATAGCTTAATATATATATATATACTGTATGTGTATATATATATATATATATATATTATACGGTGTGTGTGTATATATATATATATATATATTATAATTTATAAACATATTCAGATTTACATATACTAATTTCTTGTCACACACACAAACAAACACATACACACACACACACATATATATATATATTTAAAAGAACTACAAACAATTTTCATCCAACCAACAAGCAGTTTTCATCCAAACCTGTTCGTTATTGGTTAAACAGCTCCTGGGAAGAACAGCATGTTCTTTGACTTTTTTAATAATAATCACAATTTCCTTCACAATGGCATTCACTGAGCTGATCACAACAAACAACATGATACACAAAGAAGTATAACGTGTAAGTCAGGTTATATGATGATGATGTTAATGCCTTATCTCTCTCCAACTAAGGCAAAAGGCCACACATAAATCACGAGTGCAATTGAAAAGCTCAGCGGCTCCATTAATTCCAAGGCCATATTCTCTCTCTCTTCTCTTGAATAATTGATCCTTTATAAAACCAGCTATTAAAAAGAGACTCGCCCATGAGAGAGCTTTGAGGGAGAGAGAGTTGTTTCAGGAAATCGCAGAGAAACGTCAATGTAGGAACACCCTTTTCCTTCAGACTTGATTACGGATGGTTTTAATCTGACAGAAAGAGTTGACAAGACTGGTGATGCAATCCCTGAAGAGAAAGCCACCATTCATTAGTCCAACCTAATGTGATTGAAAGCACTTGTGCAAATAAACAGGCAGTTAGAACTGATAGAGAGGAATCTCAGAGCCTATGCCGGTCACAGACAGTGACTAATTCAGTTCGGCCCTTTTATCTTAGTAATCCCATGCAGCAAAGTTTGCAGGTCCGAGAAAGGACTTATAAATTACATCTAATAGGCTTCAAATCAAGTACTAATTAAAACTGCATTAACGTTAATGAATCGGAAAAATGGAGACCCCAATTTATTGGAGTTGTGTTTATACAAGCAAGAGCTTCAATAATACATGACGCAATCCTGCTCTATGGGATGAACTCTTCTTCCTAATGCAAACCTCCTGTGTGTGTATGGAGCACAGATGAGGACGTGTGTGTGTGTGTGTGTGTGTGTGTCTGACGGTAAGTTTGGGCACTCCTAATCATTACTGGCCTTGTTAGAGGTTAACTTAGCAACATTAAGGCATCTTTAGCATCAGGAAAACACAGATGGAGTGTGAGTGTGCCAATCAGCATCACAGGTGCTCATAATTGTCTCTCTAATTGCTTCATTATTTCTTGCGGGTCTCGGGCCCCTGTTTTTTTCCCCTCCTCTTGTTGTGTGGCATCTGTGGTTCCATCACATCAGCATTTGGCAGATCCCTCTCAAGTCTCAATGAGAAGCCTCTCTAGAGTTTCAACATGTATCTGCATGTTTCCTTGATTTCCCCCGAGATTGTCTTTTATTTATTCGCTGATTCTCCCCTCAACCCCCTTTAATAGAAATTCCCGTGGTAGAGGGTATGATTGTAGTGTTTATGACAAATTGTTAAATATGTCATTAGAAAAACAGAGAAAGAGAAAGGGATATACATGGAAAGGGAGAGAGAGTGCACGAGCAATAACCAGGAAATTCCCACATCAATTATGTCAGTCAAAGTGCTGTTTAAGTGCATGGTTTTAAAGCACACGGCATCTCGACTAGCTCTTGTGTAATTATACAAGTGAAGAAGCTTCGCTCCAAACAGGGCTCTTGGTAAGTCTATGAGAGAGTCAACTTGTCTCATTGAATCACAAATAGAAAGGTATGACATCTTTATGATGGATGGATGGCTAGATTGATTGATGGATGGATGGATGGATGGATGGATGGATGGATGGATGGATGGATAAAAAGATTTAAAAATGGATGGATGTTTTGAGGGATGGATAAAAATATGTTTAAAAATGATGGTTGGATAAAAAATATTAAAAATGAATGGATACAAATATATAACAAATGGATGGATGAAAAGATGTAAAGAATAGATGATAGATGGATAAAATGATAAAAATGGATGGATAAAAAATATAAAAAGGGATGGATGGATGGATGTTTTGATGGATGGATAAAATACTGTATATTTAAAAATGATGGTTGGATAAAAATTTGGATGGATGAATGAATGGATGGATAAAAATATATAACAAATGGATGAAAAGATGTAAAGAATAGATGATGGATGGATAAAATGATAAAAAAATGGATGGATAAAAAATATATAAAAAGGGATGGATGGATGGATAAAAAGATTTAAAAATGGTGGTTGGATAAAAATATATAACAAATGGATGGATGAAAAGATATAAAAAATAGATGACGGAAGGATAAAATGATAAAAAAATAAAAAATATATAAAAGGGGATGGATGGATGGATGTTTTGATGGATAGATAAAATATATTTAAAAATGACGGTTGGATAAAAAATGTTAAAAATGGATAGATGGATGAATGGATGGATGGATAAAAATATATAACAAATGGATGGATGAAAAGATGTAAAGAATAGATGATGGATGGATAAAAAATATTAAAAATGGATGGATAATAATATATATTACAAATGGATGGATGGATGAAAAGATGTAAAGAACAGATGAATGGAAGGATAAATGCTAAAAAAAAATTGATGTATAAAATGGAAAATATATAAAAGGGATGGATGGATAAAAAGATATTTAAAAGAGAGTTGATGGATGAATGATGGGTGGTGAAAATATAGAAAAATAGATAGACAGACAGACAGACCGATAGATAGATAGATAGATAGATAGATAGATAGATAGATAGATAGATAGATAGATAGATAGATAGATAGATAGATAGATAGATAGATAGATAGATAGATAGATAGATACCTAACTGTCTGCTGGCTCACTGACTCCAAATGCAATTACAAAGCCACAGACCGAGTACGGCTCCACAGAGAATACTTTAAACCTTCTCAAAACAGACCTCAGTCTCCAGGGCCACACTGAAACTGACAGTATGGTCAAAACAGATTTACCATCATGAGGAACCCTCATCCCATTGGCTCTAAAAGAACTGACCCTGCGCCTGTGGAGTTCATCTCTGGGATACACTATCTCCTCACTTTAAAAAAACTCCAATCACATGACATGAGATCCCCCAGAAGGCCTAACCACCTTCTGCCCACCCACAGAGCCAATGAGGCAGTCATGTATGCACATTCATGCCTCTCAAGTCTGGACTTGTGCTGAGCGGGACCGGACCAATTATCTGCGCTCGACTGGGAATACCCACAACTATGGCTGAGACCCATGAACCTGTGTAACCACTGGTCAAAAGCCTATGTGTAGATAATACAAGCAAAACCTCCCTGTCATAAAGGTATTGCACTGTATATGTTTTCTGGATTGGATTTCAGCGCATTATCAATATATTATGAGATTGATGGTATCGCAAAAAAAAAAAAAAGGAAAAGAAAAAAATCGTGCTCATACAAAAAAGAACTTAAAAAGTTCTGTTTCAAGTTTCTGTTTCATATACATATTGTAATGACATTTTTGGGTGAACTATCCATTTAGTAAGTACTTAATTTTTATATATATTTAATATATATATATATATATATATATATAAAAAATCTAAGCATACAAACACATTGATAATTGCCATTAATTTTATATAAATAAAAAATAAAAATATATAATTTTTTTTAAGCATAGGCTAAAGGCTCTGACTTGGTTTGACATTCATCGTTTTCCTATTTTGTGTTGCCAAAACAATTTTTGAGCAGCCAGCGTTAAACTACAACGACAGCTGTTTTTGTTTTTCCTCCGCAGTACTTTGACAGAGACGCACTGACTGCTAAAGCTATGTGAACACAACTTTTCCGATCTCCCCCAGGAGGTTTGTGTCTCTCAAAATCACCTGGGACTGACTAGTCATAATCTGCACTGCTTAAAGTCCACATAGCAACTTTCACACTGTCCAACCCTTGGTAACAACAGCAAGTCTTTTACCTCTGCCCTCGCCCTCACTTAGCTCCATCTGTGCAGAACAGCCTGTGGGGAGGAAAGAGTTAATTAAATTACCATCCATTTTTAAAAAGCGCAGTGTCTGCGTCTCCTGCCAGATGATGAGGGGCATGCCTGAGCCTGTCGCTCTCTCCGTCTGTCTCCCCGGAGCTCCTGCCTGTCACACACACTCAGGTGTGTTTCCAGAAATGCACCTTTCACATGCACTTACCGCATCGACATCCGCACTTTCACAACAAGATGCAAGTCACCGAGATTAATGAGCACGGAAAGAGCGAGTAGATAATTCAGAAGGTCAAAAACCTCTGATAGTACTGATTTTGATTTTAATTCTATGTAAGTTCAATGTTAGAGTTCAGCTCATCAGTGTTTTGAAGTCTTTAAATGTTGCTCATTAAATGTGCCATTCCCGCTTTAACCCCGGAATGGATTAAAGTTGTGAGTGAGTTCTTCCGAGAGCCGAGCTTTTCTGAGAACTAATCAAAATAAGTGTCGTTCGTCAGGAGAGAAATCTGGGGACCTTTAACAAGCCCTTCATTATATTTGACCTGATTTTCTCCTTACAAGGACTTACAACAAACAAATGGTAAGATATTTCATGTTCCTGGCAGCACACTTGGCAACAAAACAAGGGAAGGGTGGAAGTGATTCCTTTTCTTCCAGCAATTAAATGGCTTCTTGATCAGTTTTCTGGGAAAAGGAGAGAAGGTGGTAAACAAATTAAAAGAGCCATCCATGACTAAACCTATCCCTAGGATTGGGGGGGGGGGCTAAGAAAAAAACCTGCGTGAATCCTCCAGAATTTGGAGAAACAATTTGGAAAATGCCAATTGCATTTACATTGGAGGCCAATTATTAATTCTGATTTGTGTTACCCCACTTACTCGCGCAGTTAAATTAATGAGGCTTGTTATCGTTCGTATTTAGACATAATGGACAATTGCTGAATTGTGAGTGTTTACTCTACTGGAGCTGAATCCTATCTTAGGCCTTTTATAATGTATTGGCAGTGAGCAAGAGGAGAGATTAACGGTGTTTGTGATTCTTCTCACAGCAGTTTTATAATGCAAAACATGGAGAAAGAGAAAGAGAGAATCAAAATGACCATTTGAAATAGCTACCATAGAGGAAAACTTCTGAAAGCCAATTACTGTAATTCTTGATCTAATTAGCAAAGACTCTTATGCCTGCTACAGACTGTGCGATTTCAGCAATCCTGTAAGATCATTACAAATCACACTGTGCGGCATGGATCTAATAAACTTGGGTATGACATGTATGTAGGCTGTATGATGATGACACCTACTGAATCGTAGGCTAAGTTAGTATAGAAGTATAAAACGTCATCAGCATGCACTAGTGGTAAACAAACAGAGCAAGGTGAATTGCAATTGTGATTTTTATGTGCTCTGAAAAAAAAAGTAGGAAGCAAAAGAGGAGAATACGGATGTACGTGGTCATGGCTAGGGAAAAGAGGCCAACTTGGCATGCAAATGGTGCTCGAGGTAAGTAGTTTTACGTTTGATCATGTCGCGTTGATCAATACGCCATTTCATGTCACATTTTTATTGGCTAGTCAGTACACGTAGGTCATAGGAGCAAACATACTGTGAAATGATCATGCTAAATTTCTGACACTGTCAGGAAATTATCACAGGCTATCTTTGGTCGCAAGACCGTGACAACGGCCATCTTTGAGCCTCTCACTGTATGACGTAGGACCACCGTTTAGGAGCCACGACCACAGAAATCGCCATGATTGGTCATTTTTCATCTGGACAGCTCAAAATCGTACAATGTGTACCGGGCATTACATCCCAGCAAGCAATTATGCGTTTAAAAGACGTCTAATAGCCATCCAGACACAACCCTGACGTCTAGGCTAAAACAAGGCAGAATTTGGGCTGTCAGTGAAAATGTAATAGACTTCTAACTACAGCCCAAGAATAGACTAGTCGTCAATGCATAGAACATGTCAAAGAAATGAAACCAAACACCTTGTAATCACTGTTGACTTTGCTTACATGATGGAATATCATACATCTCGCAAGTTATTTTGGCAAAAACAACATATAAAAAATTCAAGGTTATTTTGGCTAGAAGTGGGTTACTCATAGCTGGACATATATCGGGTCTATAGTTATCTGAGACGGTGAAATGACAGCTATTGCTTGCTGGGATGGTTTGCAAAACAACATCAGACAATTGTTCAGAGAATACTACTAAATACCAATCACATGAAAAATTGCAATAAGGCTGCTTTAATGTTCGAAATATACATAGTATGCCCTATACAGATGCTTGCTAAATTTGAATACATATTTCAATTTAGAGCAATGATTGTTTTAAAATCGTTTGGAGGCCAATCAACTGAGAATAGCTAACATAATTAGCATAATTTATAGAGCGGTTGAAATAGAAGAGAGCTTAACACACTTTAACGGTGCATAATCATATTTTGACCTACTTAATTCTGTTTATTCAACACAGGGAGGTTATTAAATTCAAGGTTTTCCAAAAAATAAATGATTTGCTTGGTTTTGGACGACTGGACAGTGTGTTCCGAAAAAAAGGAGATATGCTAATGAGCACTTTTAATTCATGCCTGATGGGGAATCTTAATCTCAGATGTGTTTATGTCTTCTTTATCCAAGCATTTTATATCAGGTATCTCTTAAGGGATAGACAAGATCATAGCCAGCCTTTTCTTACTGTAAATGAAAAGGAATACAACGGATATCCTCTGAGGAGAAGCCAAATCCAACAACAGTAAGCTGTCGATTCTGAGTCCTTACATGAACAAAGACAATGCGATGATCTGATTCAACATCCTCTTTTCCTATGACGAAACAAGCTCGTCGGGCAATCAATTAAACACATTTGATTCTCTTCTAAACATGTAAATGTGACTCAAATGGACTGTCAAAATCATTTCTATTTTCAAAAAGGATCTGAGAGATTAGCGTGTGGAGATGAGAGGCTGATTTGCTAATATAGATTTTTTCTTCCTTTCAGAACGTTCAGTAACACTAAAGTGCGTGTCTAGAGAACGGTAAGTAATATGGAAGAATTATATAGATGCCATTATGACGCCAAGAACAGAAAGGAAATCTTTGGCTCCATTTGGTTTCACTTTCTATAGCTGACTAAAGTACGGGCAACTAATCCTCTTTTTGTTGGACATAAGGGTTGCCAACAGGCCTAACACAGGTACTCTACTCTTAGAAGTTTTCAAGGGGTTTTCCACATTCTCAGGCGTAATGCTATTCAGTTTAAAGCTGGAAAATCAAACCTCAATGAAGACTTGAACAAAAACGTCTGTGTTTGTGATCTTCACACTAGCTTCATCTGGTAGGAACACAACGAGCTGTCTTAAAAAGCTCTGTCTTTAATATTAGTAAATTATTTATTTCTATATACAGTATATTCTTCCATTCCATCCAAATGAAATAGTGCTGCCAGTGTGTAATGTGTAGAATAGTGGTTTATGTAATCAGACTATCCCGTCTGTTAAGGTCAAAGAAGCCCCAGTGAGCATAATAACAGATGGGCAACACAAAGGCATTGTTCTCCAACAAGGATAACAGCAGATATTAACCAAACACGCTAGAGTTCCTATCAGGATAGAGCGCCTTGGATAACACAGGGTGGGCATCCATTTAGCCTACTTATCTAAAGTCTCTAATTACTTGGGTTTATTTGATAAACAGAAGAAGAAGAATGCATAAATGGTTCGACTACATCCAATGGGGATTAATCTGAACTCCTTGAAGAGAGAGAGACGGAGAGAGAGACGGAGAGAGAGGGAGAGAGAATACATCTTTTGTGGAATCCTTCATTTTGCTCTTTAATCATGCTTTAATTAGGAACAGTAGGGCACCCAGTTACACTTGGCATTTTAAGAGATTGGCTGTTCGAAGAAAAGACTTTGTTAGTCTGGTCTCCGGAGAAACGTGTTGGAAAAACACACTGACAATGGCATCTCACTCTGTTTGGAGGGCTTGGAACAGGGAATATTGGAAGAGCAATGCTGTAGTGTTTGTGCGTTTTTTTAAATTGTCGCAATTTACAAAAAGCGACAAATGACGTCAGGATACACATCATATTAAAGAAATAATCATCCTAAATTTAAACTACTGCCATTGACTCACCTTCATGTCATTCAAAACCACTATATGACTTTCATCTATGGAACAGAAAAGAAATGCACAAAATGTGCATCATAAGAATAATTAAACCTGTTAATGAATGTTTTGGAATACAGACCTAAGGTTGGTCTCTTTTTAAAGGGGGGGGATCTAATGCTATTTCATGCATTCTGACTTATTTACACTGTTAAAGAGTTGGATTCTCATGCTAAACATGGACAACATTTCAATGTATTGAATTTCTGTATTTCTGTGCCAAATGCACTCCTTCAGGATTCGAATAGGTTTCGGAAAGTTTTTTTTCCGAGTATGGCCCTGTATGACGTCATAAAGGGCGGAATTCCTTTTATGGGTACTTCTCCCGGATGAACGCATACGTACATCAACCAGAGTGAGAGCAAGTGCGCGCCCATCAACGAGCTTCGTTCGGGTTACAGAAGCCGTCGGCAGCGCTGTCATTTTGTTTTTAGACCACGAAATCAACAATGTCACTAAAAAAGTGTGTTTTTGGCTGTGAGGGAAGGATAACCTTGTTCAGCTTCCCAAATAAACCAGCGTTAAGGAAACAGTGGATGCAGTTTGTTTTTCTGGAGCAGCAATGGAGTTCTGCAAGTGTGTTTGTTTGTTCCCAGTCATGAGTCGAAACCGCAAGCGGTGAGTGAAACTGCATCAATGTCTGTGTTTTGTTGGCAATCGGCGCGCAAGTGCATATAATGTAAACAACACAAACGTATAGTGAATCGAAAGTTATCCAGGAATAATGCCATGATGTATTGAGTGTGTGTGTGTGTGTGTGCGCTTGTGACTCTTTAGCTCCGCCCACTGCACTCCTCCACGAGCTTGGCTGTTTTCGGAAAGAATCGGTACAGCGTATCTGTCTTTTATAGTTATGATATAACTAAAGACTGTTCGGAGATATGAAGGATGCAATACCACTCTATAGGTACTCAAGATTAACATGAGATTGGCAGTGTGTACCCTTTAAAGAACACTCAGCAGATTATTTCTGAAGTAAAAGCACTTAAAAATAGAAGTTATAGAAGTTTAAGTTTACTGTAAAGCAAAAGTACATTTTTATTCTATACAAAATATGTATTTTACAAAATAATCTGGACTCTAAAATTATTATAAAATCAAAGCCATATGTCTAACCAAGTTGCGTTCCAAATTTTAAGGTTGATATCACAAAAAGTATAAAAAATAGCCACAGGCTGACACATTCTCCTGTCACAAATTAATACATGTCTGTCACAATATGACTTCTATCACATAATAGTGGTGAAATATGAAACCTTGAGTCTCAGACCTTTCCAACGATATGTGCTTGATACCTAATTTATGATGATTACAAAAATATTTGATAGGAAAAAAGGCAATACAAAAGCGTGCCAAGTGTCCCACAAGCATTGCTAACAGGTTAAAGAGTTTAAAGAAAATATGCCCCCCCACCCCAAAAAAAAAAAAAACACTGCAAGATGCACTAAAATGTTTTTTGATGAAGATTATTCACTTATAATTGAACTCTCCAGAGAGAGTTATACACTGAATGAAACACTGAACCACAGAGTTAAACTTCCAATTCATTGTAATTGCATGGAGAAAAAAATCAATACATCAGGCAAAATGTCTCCTTTTGTGTTCAACAGCAGAACACAAAGTCATATGCATTTGAGCAAATTATGACAGAATCTTCATTTGTTTGGGTGAACTATCCCTTTAATTCATCCTGAAAGTTACAGGTCGCTTGATGCATTAAGGAAACGTGTTTTCAAATAAAAGAATCGACATCCTCTTGAAGAGGCACACTTGTACTTCTGTTTTGAAGTCATTATGTGGCCCTTTTCCCTTCCTCCCCCCTTCCACCCGTTTCCCTCCTCACCAGCTAAAATAAAGAGGTGGCTTCACAGGCAATCTCGGCCTTGTTTGTGTAAGGTAATTACTACTCGTCCTCCCATCCCACCAGTTCTGATGATGCATGAAAAATAACCGTTCCCCTACTTCAATCACAGCCGAGAAAAGAGAAGAGAGAAAAAGGGAGCTGAGAAAAGTGGAGGAGGGGGGTTTGGACCAGGAGACGGAGAGAAAGGGGGTAGTCTGGGAGCGACACACACTGCTCCCTCCTCGTTTCTGATTAATTAGTTGGAGTTGGTAATCAGTTTAATAAGGCTGGAGTTGCTGGTGAGAGGTCCCCTTTGGCTGGGACTCGCTAAGCTGAACGGGGAGACCAGGGCCCTGCCATTCTTCCATCGAGTAAACACACAGCCCCTATTTACATAAACAGTTGTTTCTTTTCTCTTTCTTACTTTGAATGTGTGTGTGCTTGTGCGAGCGTTTGCATGCGTGACCCTGCTTTATTGGGACGACCTGCAAGCCTCCCACCACTGCCCGAGTCACTTGCAATGAGGGGGCAAGGCAAATTCATGAATTTTTCAGGGGATTTATACACTAATTAAATCTGGGCTTTCCAAAAGAATCGCGGAGCAGAGCGCCGGTACTGGTTCCTGCACACACAACAGAGGCCTAATGCTGTTAAGCCTCATGACGTCAGATATTTAGCATTCAGCCTTCTAGTTTGTTTGTGAACAAGCTTAGTTTAGAGAAGCGAGAACTTAATTTAGTCCACTTTTTCCTCTCAGACAAAAAAGATTAATGCAGGCATGCATTATATCAGTTATAGTAAAGCTAATGAAATAGGCCCGGTTCTGTGACCGTGCATCTGTCATTGGACTTTTAATAACTCCTAAGCTGGAAATACTTACTTGGTTTAGGTACACCAAGCCAAAACTTGCAATTTGTGGATGATGATTTTAGCTACACAGACTGTAAATATGTTTTAAAACTTACAAATCTGGGAGGAAATAAATTGGCTGCACCTGTTTTTACAAGTTATCAGATACAATATATTAATCTTAACAACACAGCCATTCAAAAGGTCAAAAATTTGGGGTCGGTAAGATTTTTTATTGCTTTTGAAAGAAGTCTCTTATGCTCACCAAGGTTGCATTTATTTGATCAAAAATAGTGAAAATAGAAAACAATTTATAATATCTGTCTTCTATTTTAATATATTTTAAAATCAAAGTGAATATTTCTGTGGAAACCACATTTGTTTGAAATAGAATTCTTTTGTGACATAAATATCTTTACTGTCACTTTTGATCAATTTAATGTGTCCCTGCTAAATAAGTATTGATTTCTTTTTTATTTAAAACATTTTTATTGACACCAAACTTTTAAACGGTACTGTATGATAGTTCCTAAAAAAAAATATATATATATATATTCATCATGAACGTGGATGGGAATCAGAACCGTAGCCACCATTCATTTTCATTGTATAGAAAAAAGCGACTTACTGAAATAAAATTACAAAATTACTAATGAAATATTTTGTATTATTTTATCAGCAGTAATGAAGGTGAGATGAATAATGCATGGTGACTGACCTGCTTGGGTCAGGTTTTCATATGTTTCTGTTAAATGCTGATACATGATTAAATTAGGGCTGTCAAACGATTAATCGCGATTAATTCAAAGTAAAGGTTTGTGTTTCCATAATATATGTGTGCGTACTGTGTATAATTAATATGTATATTTAAATACACACACATACATATATATACGTATATATACAACAAATATTTGCATGTATATGCTAAATATATTTATATCATTTATATTATATATAAATATTAAAAGAAATTCTTAAATATATACATGCTTGTGTGTGTATTTATATATACATAATAGTATGCACACATATATTATGTGTAAACAAACTTTTATTTTGGATGCGATTAATCGTTTGACAGCACTAAAATTAATAGGCCTATATAAAATGTTTCAACATCTTGTTTCCCGTCAAATTGACTAAAATTATATTTTAGTCAGAGTAAAATTCAATTAAAAAATGTTCATGATAAAGACTAAATTTGAAAGGTGAAACAAAATGTGTAAAAATGATCACTGCTCGGACATTTGGCTAAATTACTCACACAAAATAAATGAAGTCATGCAGTTTCAAACAACATGTGGGTGAGTACGTTTTCAAAGAATTTCACAGATACTTCACCCAAAAATTTAAGTAAAGTATCCCTTTAAAATCACTAACCTTTTTTATATAATGATCAGGTTGAACATACTAATATTTGCAAGACTTTTCATTTAAAATGATGACTGCGACTTGTGAATTAAGCAATCCGAGTTGCACAAATGATTGCAAATATTCCAAACAACTAAATTACAGCTCATTCCCTCAGGACCAGCTCTTTCACACCATGAAATATGTGATTTGTGTTATTCAGTTTCTACCTCTGAGAGAAAACAGAAAGTTCAGCATAGTTCCTACCCAAACTTGTGGTGCAAAGCCTTTGATAAGGGACTACCTCATAAACTCTGCAGTTAATGATAGTGTGCAGTTACAACACATATCCAGTCAAGTAGCTGATAGTGCAAAGAAATAATTTAAGCTGTGTTAAGTGGCCTATTGTCATTCAAATGATAAATTATGCTTGGCAGAGGTTTCAGAATGGCTTTTACAAAGCGTTGCTATTGTTTGTGCTGGGACAAGGTTTTAGGCAGCCAGAAGTGAGGGAATTACTTTAGAGAGTTGTGCAAAGTTCCTAAGGGTTCGGAGACAAATTGGTTCAGCACTCATCAGGTCTACGCTGAAAGTATAAGCTCAGCCCTCGACATGAAAACACTGACGCTGCCATAACTCGAAGGAGCGTGGCTACACAACACTGCCACAGACTTACAGCTACTCCAACAAATTTAATGACCCAGTTGATTATAATACATGCACGCTAAACTGTTTCGTTTGCTGCCAAGTGTAATTTTCAGACATTCGTTAGAACTTGCTGATACACTGACCTATCCGAATTTGTTTTGCCAAGTCTTTTACTGCTAAAAAAGTATGTTTTCCTTTCAATTTTTTCTCATGACTTTCTTTAAAACTGTTTGATGGCATCTATCTCATCATCAAAGGCTATTTCAGATTGTGTTTCAAGATGCTATGACAACAAGGCCCATTAATGGGTTATTTCTAATCAAGCTAACTTTTGTAATTATTAGCCGGGGAAAGAAATACCTTTTGTCTACCATGTAGACACTGAATCCCCAACGTAAAAGGCAAAAGGTTTTATTCGACTTCCACAGCATCGTTCACTTCACCGTACCGGCTACAAAGACAAATCAAGCTAATGGTAATTACGTCACTTAAGATGATTTGGGCAGATCCCCTGAAGGCTTTTGCGAGCGCTTAGTGTCCATTTGTAAGACGGGGGCATTTCTCTAGTTCGGTCAGTGGTGTCAGAGCCCTGAGGGTGAAGGTGAATCATTCACTGCAGGTGTGTTTACACAGCAGCGTCTTGACCATTGAGCGACTCTATGGTCGTTCTCACAGGGTCACTCAACAGAGCATGTTCTGTGCAAAATGAATAAAAGTTAAACTCTCAGCAAAAGGAGGATTTTAACAAAACCTTATTTCTTTAAATTATAGGTCAACTAGTGTTTTAAAAGATACTGAAAATCCATATTTTTCTATAGTTTCACAGATTACATTACATTTGTGTGCATTGACTAATTTCACTAAAAAGAATATGTAATATTCATGAAGATTAATTATTAATTCAGATAACACGCAATATGTCATTATTTTTTTTAATGATGAAAGAGTATTATGTCTGCGCATTCAGCATATTTGTTCTAGGGAACATTTATTTCATTTAAGGATACCATAATTTTAATTGGAAGTTCATTTCCATTTTGTTTCAAGAGTTATTTTTAGATGATTATAAGTGCTTTCAAAGAATAATACAATTTTCTTTTTTACATGTTGCCATATCAATATCCAGTTAAAGTACAGCTTAGTTTAATTATAAACTTTCAAATATAATTTTTCCTTTTTTTTTTAAATGGCAATTTATCATGTCTTTACCAAATTCATTTGAAGTAACAAATGTCATAATTTGGCCTCCACTGTCATTGTAGTTTACTGTACATGATACAAATGTATGGAAGCTTGTTCTCAGAATTGCGAGATGTAAACATGAAATAATACATTTCTATCTCGCAATTCTGCCTTTTTTTCTTTCGCAATTGTGAGTGTATATCTTGCAATTCTGACTTCTTTTCTCAGAATTGTGAGAATTTCGCAATTGCGAGTTATAAAGTCAAATTCTGAGAGACTTTTTTTTAGAATTGCGAGATTATATCTCACAATTCTGACCTTATAACACGCAATTGCGTGAAGTCAGAATTGCAAGATATAAACTCGCAATTCTGACTTTTTTCTCAGAATTGCAAGTTTATATCTTGCAATTCTGACTTCACACAATTGCGTTATAAGGTCAGAATTGTGAGATATAAACTCGCAATTTCAAGAAAAAAAATCTTTCTTCACAATTACCTTTTTAATTTTTTATTCTGTGGCAGAAACAAGCTTCCATACAAATGACAAAATGAGAGTGAATTTCTGTAAAAGTCACTGGAAACATAAATGTTCTCATTCATACCTTAAGACATATATTTTTGAACTAGGCTAGCCTATATATGGCCACGTACACACTGCAGCTAATTTCGGTTGTCAGTTCACCTTTTATTGCTTAATTCTGTTCTGTACACACACTGCTCAGTAATTTACGGGAGTGATAACCGCATTCTAGAACCTTAACTCCCGAAAAATGCAGGTAGTGACAACCTATGCGTAGATGGTACATTCGACCCGCTCTAGTCACGTCAGTGTGCCCGCCATCTTGGAAAGGTCAGCGTGTCGTCACTCACGGTAAAAACCAATGATGCCATAACATTGTGCAGTTGTGAAATCACCAAGATTTAAATTAAAAAAGAAACAAGAAATGAGATAAACTTTGAGATGAGAATGTGTTGGTTTGTGTTTTTATATGTATTAACTCAATATTACAGGTTTTTGTAATATGGTAACTTTTTAATGTCGTGTTATCTGATGCCTTCGTCTTGTTGTATTGTGTTAGTTCAGTAAAATCCTCTGCTGAAGTCTACTGCAGATATAGATAATCATATACATTCGTCAAACTACGGTTGCAGACGCACAGTCAACTTGCTCTTGTGTGTTCAGACCGTTGTTTTGACCGTTCCAATATGGCGGATGGCTTACGTATAGCGGCCCATAAAAACAGCCACTAATAAACCTTATTCAGAGCAGCCCCAGCGCCATGACAGGTATGAAACAAGTGTGCTGCACACATCCTGAAAAGTGAAGCCAAAGCGTTTCGATCGCCCCCAGGTGGTTGGTCCCAATATAGGTCATAAATCCCGCCCCCTCCATGTATTCTAATCGCGAGACAAACTAAACAATCAAATTACACTTCAAATACATTTTTTCCAAAGATGGTTTCTGTCATTTTAGGTAGTTGTTATCACGCTGATGTAAGTTCAAGTGTTCGTTTTTATAAGTTTGGTTTTAGTTAGTTATTTGATGCTATAAAAATGGGAGTGTGACGTCATGATTGACAGCTGTGATTGATAGCTTCTCTGAGTGAAGTTGTCACTGAGGCACCAACTGACTTTTTTCAGGAGGGGGGGATTGGAGCTTTAGCTTTAATTTCAACATTTCCATAACTGTTTTTCATACCAACATAATGAGTTGCTCTGCAGTACTAACAGATACTGCAGGAGTGTGGGAGGGGTTTTGATATCGCGGGTCTACTTCCTGCTCTCTACTGCGCAGACTCAGGTCCCGAGGTTACTACTGCACAGACGCAGGTCCCAAATCAGCACAAGATGTCAGTGCCATATTCTGACATTGGCAGCTTCACTTTTCTACAATGGAAGATAGTAAAGGGGCGTTGTCCATCTTTTTTACAGTCTATGGTATGAAAGCGAGGCTTTAAGGGATAGACTTATCGTGTTTTCAATGGCATCCGCTTTATAAAGCTCATAGATCACTTATAATTTTCCACAGCTCATGTTGTCTTGAGTTTTTTTATCTACTGAAATTTCTTGGAACGATAATTTTGCAGTGTTTCGTCAGCAGAACAATAATAAAAAAAAAACATTAAATAACAGTACAATCCAATGAAGAGATGTAAGTCTATCTACAGCCTCACTTTCATTCCTGTTAAAAATCAAAGATGGCGCTGCTGTGAATAAGTTCTATGAGGCATGTGTTTATGTTTATCTATTGTGACAACTGCATAAAAATTCGACGCAGTGTGTACGGAACCGAACTGAACAACTAGTTTTTAATGACGTACGACAAGAGATATGAGAGACAACAGAGGAAAATACATTTACATTTAATCATTAAGCAAACACTTTTATCCAAAGCGACTTACAAATGAGGAGAGCAATAGAAGCAATCACACCAACAATAGGGCAACAATATGCAAGTGCTGTGACTAGTCCCATAGTCTAGCACAGTACACGTAGCAAGGTTTCTAAAAAAAAAAAAAATAGATATATAGAATAGTAAGTGATTGTATTAATGGGTCACGTATTGACAAAAAAGATGCATCTTCAGACGTTTCTTGAAAATGGCTAAAGACTCAGCAGCTCGGGTTGAGTTAGGCAGGTCCACCAGCTTGGAACAGTCATGGTAAAGGTCCGTGAAAGTGATTTTGTGCCACTTTGGGATGGCACCATAAGGCGCCGTTCACTTGCAGAACGCAAGTTTCTGAAGGGCACATAGGTCTGAAGTAGTGATAGGTCTGTATGTGCAGTGAAATCACAGGGAAAACGCTACGAGACTCGTGTTGCCAGATCTTGCAAGCAAAGCACCGAACAAGAACAAATCCATAAAAAACTAAATAAATGGAAATGCTTCATGCTAAAAATAAGAACGAAATTTCGCAACCCACACCTGCTCACTTCATAATTTCATAAACTCGATCGCTATATAAGCCAAGCTTAAACAACAATTATATTACATTTATAATAAGTTTAAAGTTAAAATTGCTTTTGGCACTGTAATATTTCTTTGGTCAGAATAGTGGATACCAAACAAGCGAGACAGCAGAGCGTTGCTATGGTTACCTCCAATGTTGGGGGTAACGCATTACAAGTATCTTGAGTTACGTAATCAGATTACTTTTTCAAGTAACTAGTAAAGTAACACATTACTTTTAAATTTACAACAAAATATCTGAGTTACTTTTTCAAATAAGTAACGCAAGTTACTTTGTTTTCGCATTTATTGACTGGCAGCTCTCTTGTCCCCGTGTTTTGAAAAATCAGGAGTAAAAGCAGTGCACTGTGTAAACATGATGCTTATGCTGTAATTCTAGACTAAAAGTGAGCATGTATTTATTCATTTCACTTGCACAAAAACAGATTCAGTATTCCTAAAAATGAATAGAATCAGTGAAATGCTGAATCAGAATACTATGTAAACCTCCAATAATTAAATGTTAAATAAAATGTTATGCATTTAATCTCACTTTATTGACCAATGTACTTGCTGCCAGTGCTGACCTTCGAGTTAAACCACAAGCAAAAATGACTTTAGA